>CAJUYI010002076.1:14287-37391 GCA_910591695.1 Galerucella pusilla
AATAATTTTTTGATTGTCTAGTTGTCAAATTTTTTCTGTTGTGTCAGTTAGGGATAAAAAATTACTTAATTTCTACTTATTTTTTCTTGACAACGGTAGCTGGAACGCTACCGAAACGTTGAAGTAAAGAATTTAAAAATATTGTGGTTTAATTTCCCAAAAAATTAAAAAAAGAATGAATAATATACCACAAAGAACATACAGAAGATAATAAAATAATATATGTTTTAGTATGTAGATTTTGAATGGAATATTCTAAATTAATTTCTGCTGGGAATAAACCAACAATCGCCCACACTAACCACCCTGTGTATTGTTGAATTCTAGTTAAAGGTTTCTGTTTCACAACTTGTATGTGCTTTGTGGAATGTTGTATCGTTTATTGGCCCATTGGCTTTATCTTCGATGAAATAATGGATCTCACACGATGTATGTATAAACTGGACGCATTCGTGGGGAGTATTTTTTCCAAACTTGAAAGTCTATTATTTCTTACGAGCCGCTAAGTATATTTTTATAGGTGTGAAAAGTTATTCTCACACTGAGAGTAATTTTATTACCTAAATAATCGATGTTAGAAAGGGAGATTTACCGTCAAAAGGTTTATTTTTATAATTCTTGTTGGAAATATATTCAACGCCATCTATCGTTCAAATTTTCTATTAAATATTCTGCTTTCTCAACAAGCAATTCGTAAATTCTTGTCTGAATATACAATTTTCAAACGTTCCGATAAAAAATGGCACTTAATTGATATTGCACTATAATCATGTCTATTAATAGGATAAATTATATTTCTCACCACCGTATTTAACGCTTTCAACCATAATTCTATCAAAACAAATCATATATTTATAAAAGATTCTCATAACCCTTTCGGATTGAAATAATTTTCAGGCCAGTTACCATAAATAAAAATTAATTTCCGATACCGGGGAGCTTCGAGATGTATTTCGATGCCACGCTTAAATCTTTAATTGAATCTACTGAATCCTCTAACACGGGAACGAGATTGAATGGAGGCAAGAAGTCAAGTATCTAGGTTTAACTCTAGGCAGTAACTTCCTGTGGAACAAACACGAAAAGAAGATTACATACAAGGCAAAAATGGCTCTAATGGTGTGCAGAAATCTGGCAGGAAGAAACTGCCATTTTGTTAAGAAATGTCTCCGTCGAATGCTTCCTGGGCTGCACTCAATACCTATTAGTGTATGTTTGGTTGCCTGCCATAGCGAGACCAATCATCACTTATGGATCCATTGCGTGGAGTAGTAGAACTAGCCTATTGACGACGAGAGAAAACCTCTCCAAAATTCAAAGACTAATCTGTATATGGAATACAGGAGCAATGAGACAATGAGACAAAGCACAGCACCTGGGAGATTACTGGATAGAAGAGGAACATTTACCTAAGTTGAAGCCTAAGTTGCAGCCTGCAAAAACCCCAAGTATCTTTCAAGCGGAAATCCACGCCATAAGAAACTGCGCCCAGTTCAATATTGATAATAAAGGATAAAGAAGACAAAGGATTATAATAATGTCGGATAGTCAAGCAGCCATTAAAGTACTGAGCTCTTGTGTAATCAGTTCCAAAATGGTGTGGTAATGCCTAGACAAACTCAATGAACTAGGCGAGAGCATTATAGTCACCTTACTATGGATTCTAGGACACACTGGAATAGAAGGAAATGAAATAGCAGATGAACTAGCAAAGAGGGGGACTGAAATATCTTTCTAGGGGCCTGAACCCTTTTGCGGAATCAGCCCTAATGTAATATTGGAAGAAATAGGTAAAGCCGAGAAAAAGAGAAGATCTGACCATTGGAAAGATCTAGTAGGGCTCATACAATCAAAGACTCTTCTAGGTGACTACAATCTATTCAGATCAAATGAATGCATAAGTCAAAGTAAAACTCCCTACATACAGGAAGGTGCAAAATAGATTTTAAAAACTGAATAAACAAATAAAAACAATAGCAAACTTGTTGATTTTTCTCGACGACCACTCGTAATACATAGACGTAGTTGAAATCAGACCACCCATTTTATTTAACAAGCAGTCATATGACTAATAGCTATATGATTACAGTAATAAGCGTGTCATTATGAAAAGCAAAAGTCCGCGTTAAAGTGGTAACCCTTAATCTGGATTATAATGGCGGACACCTATATGGTGTCCTAATTATTGGTCAGAATAGCGCTATCATCGACTTGTTAGCCTACCAGTGGCGTACGATAACGATTCCAGTCAACTATAAACTGTCAATACATTTTTAAAGGTTCTGTAGTGAAACTTTTGATTTGGTCCATGTAGATATAAAGTCTACAATTAAAATATAATATAGTTAGAATAGGAGATTCTCTAAAGAATTTACAACCTAATGGAATGCAGTTAATCTCACATTTCAGTGTATTTGCTTTTTCTATTTGTTCTTAATCCACTTAACAATATGTATCAACATACAAATGTGAATACCCGGATGCGCAGTTTTAATGGAATATAATATACGCCTTATTTTTCATCATAATTATCAAATTTTTCCGTTCTTAAAATATGTACATGGGTCAGTAATTGAATGTTTACTTTAATTACCAATGAACAATAAAATAATTTGTTTTTAAATAATTATTCGTATTCAAAAATAACACTTAAGCATCATTCTTTTCAATGTAGCCATCTAGCAGAGTTCGCAATAACGTAAAGTATGTAGTTGAACAGAAAACTGTGAGATATAAATAATAGCTCGTAAAGTTATTTGAAAATATTTATAAATAATACATGAACAATTCAAAATTTGGTGATTTATTACGTTTTTTCCACTAAATTGTGTGATTAAAACGTATTTCTATAAAGATACAATATTTCTATTCAATACAGTCTGGTGCCTTCTAATGTAGATGGCAGCAGTATTTACGTCTGGTGAATTATTATTTTAGATTCACCGGATAATACTGTTTTAATTATTATATTATACTGAATATTTTGTTCTTATATCCAAAATAGTTTTATTTTCACCTGTAAGGCTCTAGTCATAAAAATTAATAAAATATATACATCCGCTTTAGGATAAAAAATGGCGGAAATAAATGAGCGGTAGGTAAATCTGCGTTACGAACGAATATTTACTAGTAAGCTTTGTGAATATATCGTAGGATGGCAGAGTAATGACTGTAATGAGTTTTAAATTTAAATTACACGTGCTATTGTTTATTAAGTGTGAATAATTAATAATAATGAATATTTTAAATTAACCAGAAAACAAAATTCAGTTTTCTAGCTGGAGTATTACTGGTAGGAAATAAATTACTGTATTATAATCACATATTTTTTCATTTTTCAACTCTGCAAATAAACGTTTGCATTAAAATTATCTCATATGTAAGAAAATATTGTTGGATGCACACTTGCCAATCTATTGTTGTCACAAATTCAACATCAAAGAGGGTAGGCATTTAGCTGTGAATGACATGATGCTTATGACGTAATTGAACAAAATGCACATCGGCGATAAGAATATCAGATTTCCGCTGTCACCACTTCTCTTAGAGGCATTCGAATCGGATTAGCAAGTTGTTATCGAGGCACTCTATCAACTCTATCTACACTTCCGAATCCCATTTACTCCACTGTGATCAGTGGTAGCTGCTAGCGTACTCGACAATAGGGAAGGGGTAATTCCCGATTTATTGTTATAAACTTTAACCACACTTTAATTGTAAATTGACTGTAACTAGCTGTTTCCATATTCCTTTGAGTCTCCTAATACGTTATTTCTAAGCCTAATCTACCTTTTGCCTCATTTCTTACATCAGAAATAATTTTATAATTCTTTTTCAATTATGAACCAAGAGGACAAAGAGAACAGATACGAATCTCGGTAAAACATCGAACGATTTTCAGCCCCGTCTTCAATGACCTTGGACCTTTAACTCGGTATGGCCGCGATGTTGCCAGTTTGAAATATTTTCTGAATTTCTTACCAAATTGCACTGTTGACTCGGGGACAATAACAATTTCTATTGCCGGATCTAGTTTTTTTGGAAGTTTCAACTAAATCTTTAAAACTGCGCCATGAATTAAAACAATAATCATAATCGAATATATACTTATGTATTTATTTACAAGGAGACCCATTATCCACAACCCTCTTCAACCTAGTTCAAGAGATCATACTCAGAGAAAGTGGAATCAAAACCAGAGGTTTAATTTATGGGAATAAGCATCAATGTCTAGCATATGCGGACGATATAGTACTTATGGCAAGATCCAGGAAAGAGGTTCTAAGAGTATTCAATCTACTGGAACAGAAGGTAAGAGAACATGGTCTATTGATCAACGAGAAAAAAACAAAATACATGGTAATGAAGGGCAATGAGGAAACGGATATTATTATAAACTGTGATGGAAATAATAGCTACAGAATAGAAAAGGTGGGAAAAATCGAATATTTGGGAGTCACTATCACAAATAAAGGAGACGAAGGAAGGGAAATAGAAAAAAAATTAACAAAGGGCAGTAAAGCAGCAGGAATGGTATCAAAGATGTTAAAATCGAAAAACATATCACGAATAGCCAAAATAAGATTGTACCAGACTTTAATAAGACCGTCAGTCACCTACGCTTGTGAAACTTGGACAATGAACAAAAAAGAGCAGAATAAATTAGAAATATGGGAACGTAAAATGCTCCGAAAAATTTATGGTGGAATTAAGGAAGATGGAATCTACAGAAGAAGAACAAACAAAGAACTCTCAGAATTATATAAGCACCCAAGTATAACCCGTATAATTAAAGCACAGAGAGCAAGATGGTTGGGACAAATAGGTAGAATGACGAAAGATAGATGGGTAAAACGAGTGCTGAAAAGTGGAGGAGGTGGTAAAAAGAGAAGAGGAAGACCAAGGAAAAAATGTTTGGAAGAGGTTAGGAGAGATCTGCTAACAGTGGGAGTTAGGGACTGGGAAAACGAGGCGGGGAACAGGAAGAAATGGAAAGAGCGAGTGAAAGATCTCGAAGCCGAGGGCCAGATAGGCCTGTAGTGCTACTATATATTATTTTATTTAATACCTATATATACATTCATGATTTGTTATAAATAGTCATTACTTCTTAATTTATTTATTATCAAAGGGAATACAATATACACCTATGGAAGGAATTTTGATAATAATTTGTAGCACCAAAGTTAATATCAAAAACTTTGACATTTCTATTATCATAGGTCGGGATGTTAAATTACATACTCTCATCCTTTGGAAATCGAAAGAACTTTATTTTTCTTTCCGAATAAAATTCATTTGGACAGTGGTCTGTATAAACATTACACTCCGCCGTGATGTTTATTCATTTTATAAGAATAATTGTCTATACCACTATATTTTTATAGTTATTATTACCACAACGCACAATAATCTATTAGTCAATTAACACAATTAATATCGCCGATTGAACACCTTCAAACAATGCAGCAAACAAAAATGGCGTTACGAATTTTGAGCACAGATTACAAGTGAGAATATTTTGACGTTTTGAACCAAGCCATCACAGTTATTATGCATGATTGCCAAGGATATTGTTTGTGAAAAAAGTGTATATTTATGGTATGATTTTTATACATTATAATCTTTTTCATTTTATAATAATTCTTTTTATGTTAATAAAATTGATTTGAAACAAGTAGTTATCGAATATTTGTATCTGCATCACACTTAAAAAATAATGCTTATAAAATATGATGACCTATAATCGTAAATTTGAGGAAATATTATGTAAATTGACAACCCTGTTGAGGAATTTCGCGAAGCAGCCCGAACGGAGTCGACATACGACGATGGACATTTAAATGGGTATGTCCACCCATCTCTCTCTCTCTTTTTACTGTTCTTTGTCAAGCTTTCGTATCTGTTCTCTTTATAATCTGTGCTACTGCATCATTTTGACTTCTATGTTAACTTTTAAAAGTGACAGCTCAAAATTTACGTCATAAACTGGTAACAGAAACAATTAAGATCATTGTTGGGCCACCCTTTATTAATTCATAAATCTCATTATTCTTATAACGATTTTTATTTCTGCATAGAAAAATAATAAGTAATTTGCAACGGAAACGAAATTACTTTTACAATATAATTGGTTTGAAGCAGTAATTGGAGAAGCCTGAGGGGAGCTACTCGCAATATACCATTGGAATTGTAAATCACATTGTCATTTCATTTCGGTGTTGGTTGGATGGATGGTAGCGTTGTAGAGGCAAGTGAGTGTGTGTATGTGTCATTGTTAGCCGATACGTTTCCATTCAGCGATTTTATTGAATCTGGTTATGCATTGATAGGGTGGAATCAGGATATATATCTGTACATAGGGAGTTTTTTGTTGAAAATATCGCTTAAATGAAGATGCAATTTTAATAGTAGATATTTCTTTTCTATTTTATGCATACTGGGGTATTTTTTTTTTCATTTCGTATACTTTTTTTCCCTATGTAAACCAAACTTAACTAATCAAAATGACAAACAGACACATGGGTCAAATTTGAGAAAACGCATTATCCACGATGCCAGCACATTTAAGTGAATTCGATAAAATGCGAATCATTTCCAAAATAGAGGATGGTTGGTCCATTAGACGACTTGCACAAGAGTTAAATAGAAGTAGAACCACGAAACAAAGAGCACTTATGGACACTAATAGAAGAAACCTGGGAAAGCTTGAGAGAAGATGAACATTTAACATTAAATTTAACTGACTCAATGCCTACAAGATTACAAGAACTTACCAATAATAATGGGGGTATGACACGTTATTAATTATTGAATGTAAACTTTCATGGCTTTCATGCTACCATGGTCTATGATCTATTTGTTAGTTCATTTATTTGAAATGTTTTAATTCTGAATTACGTGGATCTCGTATCCAAATCTAAAACTGTAAACTGTTCTATTGAAATTTTGTAGTTATTTTTGAAATTTTATGGCTACAAATGCACAATTGTTTGAATCAGGTTTTCTAATTTTTCTCGATTCTGTTGTTACTGAAGCATTAGTTTTCTGTATCTTTTGCATGTCTTGCCGTATTAAAGGGATTTTCGTATAAATAATCAGATAAAGCTATGTTTAGCTCTATTCTAGTTAAAACTGGTCTTCCATTTCCAATTTTTCCTACAACAGTTTGATCCTTGTCTCACCTTTTTTTAAATCAGTCATCTAATTAACCAACCAAATTTTATTTAAAAAAATATTCGAACCTGTAAAAATGTAATACTTTTGTATTTATTACAGTATCACACTATTTCTAAATTTAAGCTAGTTACTGTTTGTGTATAAATGATATAATAGATTTTTCTTTTTTCCAATTTGTTTTATTGCTTTACAAAATTTAATTTCATCATTACATATACTAACATTTTTGTTGAGCTGGCATCACTGCCCTAGAAATTATACCATAACAGCTGGTTTAGCATTGACAATTTTTAAAAGATCAATTTACACAGCTACAAAAACACTATTTTGGATTATAATAGTTGTACCAGTTTTATATTTGTCCTCGGACTACCTTCTTTGTGGTCCCAAGAGCTGGTTCTGGTCCAACATATGCTGTTGCTGAATCTCTTCTCGCGAGTTCATCAGCTTGTTCATTTCCAGAAATACCGTTATGTCCCGGCACCCACACCAATCTTACTTTAATGTGGTCTGCTAGTTCATTTAGTTCTTTCTGGCATTCTTCTGCCAGTCTGGATGTTACCTTGCGGCTATTTAAAGCTGCAAGGGCTGCCTGGCTGTCAGTTTGTATGTTTATCCTTCTAGTGTCAGTCCTATGTTTGTTAATTCTGACACATTCTAGGATAGCATAAATCTCCTTTTCTCCTTGTGAGAAGGAGCAGCTTGTGTTTCTTATTTCACTATACACCCCTGCTTCTGTCCCTTCCCCAGTCTGTGACCCGTCTGTGTACCAGGTCTCCTCGGGGAAACTTCAGTCTGCTTGGATCTTGCCAGCCCTAGAGTGAAAATTTTAGGTTAAAAAGTCTTAAAAATTAAGGCCTGTCTTAGTCACCTCAATTATTCCGATAGTTAGCGTTGTTTGACGTGTCAAAGTTGTCAGTGAAATGTGGAAATCAACGCTATCAACTAATCGACTTGTTAGTCAAACTTAGCAGCTCAAATTTTGGTTTCGGAAGGGTAAGAATAAAAAAGGAACACTTGCAGTCTTGTTAAATTACGTGGGTTTCCCTAAAGACGCGTTTATATTCATTGGAACTAAGAATAGGTTTTAAGTATACCCAGCGACATCTTTGGTGCAGTAGAAAAATCTGATTAAATAATCCACACTTCTGTTTGTAATAGAAAAGGAAACAAATACATTGAAATATAAGAGTTTTGTTTTTCAAATTACTAATTTTTCTAATCTAAGAAACACCCAAAACTATTCTTGAATATATTTTAATCAAATCAAAACTTATTCCCACAATTAAAATTCAAATGATCGTGAAATCTTACACCACTCCAATTAAGCCCTTTCCCACGTTGCGAGCACTTGAAAAAATCTCGCCTGTGCCCATCAAACTCGTGAAAAGAAAAAAATTGGAGCTCTCAGATTAAAGCACTGGGCGATCTTCAGCACGTGTTCGATTGATAATGACACGAGTAAGCAGGAGTGTCTCCATTGTCAATTTATTATCTGTTTAATATCGACATAAGCTGGGATTATAGCAAGTACTACAAAACGTTGTTGAATTGGATTTTTATATGTTTGTTGGTGTTTATTTTGCATTTAATTCTTCTTTGAGAAGGTTTTACCATGAACAGTAAACAAGAGAAAAATTTGTATATTATATGCTTTGTATTGTTACTATATGCAGAGTTTTTATTTATATTTTATCTATTTCTATAAATTATGTCCATATAATTGTAAAATATTTGATTATATCTCTCCCTTTCTCTTTTAATAACAGTTCTTCACTATTTATATAAATTTTTATCAATAAAATATCCTCAGGAATAAATATAAGTGTTTGCCGCAACCAAACATGTTTGTATGTATGTATGTATGTATGTATTTTGGGGTCACATTCAGTGAGACCTAAAAAATCTACCGTGCTCCCTTACTTCTACTAAGTTTCTGAGGAGAGTCTCAGAAACTAGTAGTTCCTTTAGTCCTATTTTCCGGAGGAATTTTAGGATGTCTGCAGGCTTCAACTTAGGTAAATGTTCCTCTTCTATCCAGTAATCTCCCAGGTGCTGTGCTTTGTCTCATTGCTCCTGTATTGCATATACAGACTAGTCTTTGAATTTTGGAGAGGTTTTCTCTCGCCTTCAATAGGCTAGTTCTACTACTCCACTCAATGGCTCCATAAGTGATGATTGGTCTCACTATGGCAGGCAACCAAACATACACTAATAGGTATTGAGTGCAGTCCAGGAAGCATTCGGCGGAGACATTTCTTAACAAAATTTTACATATTATTGTACTTTTTTTTCATATAACTTAATTATCACTAAAATGTTCGAATAATAAAGGATATTTTTTTCGCTCCTTCTTCTCGGCATATAAATAACATCACACCCTGTGAGTATAGTGAAATTTTTTTACAATAAACATTATTTCATATGTATAAATAATTCATTTTTAAATCTTGTTACTTCAAACTCGATCGACTATACAAAGAAATCGGGAGGTAAATTGAAATTGACACCGGCAGTGCGTAACACAAGCGGGTAGCAATAGTAAGAAGCCCATTAGCCTGGGGCTAATAGGGGGTGTGTTGGGGTGCGTATACGCGTGACAGATGGTCTTCTAGAATACTATATTATGCAAAAGGTCATATTGATGACGTCATGTCATTTATATATACACTCAATTTTCCATTAGACTGCCTTGGATCGCATTAATTTCTATTGTCGTTATTTTCACTATTTTTATTGGTGGTAATTTGGTTAAAATTACAAAAAAAAGCCTCTAAATAATGGTTAAATTTTTTGTTTCATTTTACTTAGACGGCTGTTACTTTTTTTTCAATAAACTCAGCTACTTCTTCCAGAGAATTGTCCCAACTTTTTGTCTCACACTGTATATGAGCATCGGATCGTATGTTTGAATTCATAATATTGACGCAGCCACAGTAATTTAGAATACACTGAAAAATGAGAATTTAATTTTATAAATTTCTTGTCCCACCCTGTACCTAACCATTAACCATCAATTTTTTTGGCTCAAAAATCAGTCTAAAACTAATGCCTTAATATAGGTAAAAATATTCGTAATAAAAAAGTTTTCCCATGCGAAATATTATTTATGAAAATCCTCTATTTTGCAACTTTAACGTCCTATATCTCAAAAACTAGTCATGGGATGAATTGTACAATGGTACACTTTAGTTCATAATATAAAAAAAATTCGAGAATCATTTTTCACAACCACCGTGTGAGGTCCTTTACGTTATACCTAGCAGACAAGTTCAAAAATAGCATATCAATGTGATTATAACAAACTAAAATTCCATATTCAATAGACACTGTATATTTCAATCCAAAATTGAAATTAACGCACCCACCTTGTATAACGAATTAAAAGTAATCGATTAAAACCATTATTATATGAGTACCCATCCTAATTTATTAAATAATGTAAAATCTGTCAAATATTCAAGTAATAAATACGCCTGCTATTAACTCAGTTTTTAAACGTTTTAAATGCATCACAAGCTTGAAGCCACTTTTCTCGAAAACGATGAATCTGGATTTACCCGGTTTTGAGCCTATGCTACTCATGTACTTTCCAACGCCGAAGAAAATCTAGTAGGTACTTACTTAGACCTGTCAACCCAGCCGGTGACTTGTTCTAGAAGCATTTTTTATACAGACAAAGGAATTTAGTTTGAGTGAGTGTCTAGTGACTTAAATACTTCATATTTTTGAGAAATTCAGGTAAAAAAGTGTTTTATTATTATATTTTATTATATTTAAACGTTTTTAATTTATAGTTATTATAATTTATGCTGTGATGATGTTTTATTTGAAGGAAACTTAGTATTTTAAATTCTTCTACGCAGTTATGTAGGTACTGTAGGAATGATATGATTTCTTAAACATAGAAAATTATTATCGTTGAATATGTAGACTAGATAATTGGGATATTTTTAATCGTATTGATATATAATATATAGATTTTCGTAATTTTTTTATTAATAATTAGTCGTAATTTTTATGCGTATAAAGTATAAAGAACCATAGACGTTTAGGTTTGGGTTATCTGTGGTTTAGGTAGGACAGAATTCAAGTAATTAGATGTTGCCAGATCGCCAAAAAAACAGTAGGGTTTGGATAAATAAGATAATTTTGAACTATACTCTCAAATTTGATAGTTTTTTTTTTAAATATCATATTATTTTGTAATTAGGATATTTTTTATGTTAGTATGGAATGTTAAATCGTAAAAATATTATTGATACGAAGATTTTCGTAAATAGGTATTTAGTTAATAATTGGTAGTATTTTTCATGCTTAGTTTACATCATAAAAATTTCGGTTAAATTAAAATCGATTATAAATTATTAAATTATAACGATTTCATTTTGTTATTTTTTTTACAGATTTAAACGCACGTCTAGGGTGTAAAAATGCGGTTTGCCAAAAGGTAGGTGATTGTTTAGACGAATAACAAAAATAGAAATTTTTTTATGAATTTTAGGAAGATAAATTACAAAAATTAGATTGATTAATAGATTTAAGACAGTTTTTTCAAAATTTTCTAGTTAATTGTTCGATTTAATAATTATATTTTCTATTTATGTTATTCAAAAAGTATGCAAATGTTTTTGCTATTTAAAATTTTTCGTATAGATTGTTTTACTTTTGATATTTTTATAAATAAATGAAATATTGGAAACACCCCAGCAAGAGGATATTTTTATTTGGATTTTTTTGTGTTTCTTTTGTTTCAGGTTGAGTGTTTTTCAGCGCAGCATTATTTTGTGAGCAAATCGGTTAATATTTAGTAGTAAAGACAATTTAATATTTTTGAATTTCAATTTCAATTAATTTTAATTTTAATAGAGTTATCAAAACAAAACAAAAATAGACAATTCTTATCTTAACTTTAGGTATAACTTGAAAATATTTTTTCAAATTTCATTTCAATCATCTATATATTTTGAATATTTTTTATATTAGTATGAAATTAAGTAAAAATCTTTTTAAATTGAGAAAATTTTTTTTTGAAATAGCAAAACAGGCTCACAAAAATTTTTAGGTAAAATGGAATGTTGCAGACAGCTCAAAAGTGAAATTTTGAGCAGAGAAGTGGACAGGACAAAATTAAGGGTGTTTCCAATTGAAACAATTTTTTAACTGTTAGGTACATCATTAATTTACTGTTTTAACTAAAAAATTTTTTGTGGTCACACAAATTTTCAAATTTATGTGTGTGTTTGAAATAGAATATCTGATCACATATTTTTCCTTGGAGTTCCTTGAAGTTAATAAATATTAATGATTTTGATTCAAGTCATTCTTGGGGTTGTACATTTCACTTAGAATTCCATTTTTAAATGCTTAATTTTAACAATTCCAAACATTAGAATATTTTTGAGTCTCATACTTTTTTAGAATTTTGAAAAAAAACTTGCAACTTTGTATTTATTTGAAATAAAGTTTGGGTAATATGGTAAGATTTTCTTGATGTTGGGTGACACTCATCTACCCTATACTGACCTAGGGAAATTCATGTGATGTATACTTGTATGGTCTGTGGTAAATGTGGTGGCAACCGCCGGTCGGTATATGGAAATGGTTCGATTATTTCGGTCTAGGGCTTAAAAGTGCTGGTTAATGGAAACATGAAGCAGTCCAAATGGTATAAAGATGGAGACTACGACACGAAGTTCAAAATGTAAGTTTTTACATACTTATCTATCAAACTCTATTTAATTTCAATCCCCTATATATTTAAAAAAAAAACTGCCTACAACCCCTTTTGTGCGTATCTACCTCTTCAAATATAACAAATAATTCAAGTATCGTTCATCGAGATCCTATTCTACAAGGCATCATGAAAAACAGTGTTCACCAGTTCCATATCTTTTTTTTTTTCGACATATGGGCATTAGATAAAATATGAATCGAATGTACCCTTACTGGCCGGCTGAGAGGCACTACACAAACTCACCCTTTTGTCCAACAAAATGAATGTACTTATGATCGTGATAGATAAACAAAGTAACAGAGGAAAGGGGTGTTCATTAAATGATCGGCGTATATACAGAGTAGATGGAAAAGTTTTCAGGACGAAGTTTTTTTTTTAGAATGGGTTGGAGGGTGAATCAAGTAAAGACATGTCTCTTATTCAATCACAGTGTATCAGAAGTAACTAGTTGTAGTCTGTTTATACCGGGTGTCTTAAGTTATTGTATACAGGCAATATCTTGTTTATTGAGAAATAAAAAAACTGCATTGAATGGCATCAAAGTACCCTCCTATTGGCTTATTGAAAAATGTTTCACTTTTGACAGCCCCGTGGTAGCTACCCCTCACTTTTTATTTTCAAATGGCACCTCCTCTGTATATTGTCATATATAATACCACCCGACAAAATTTTTCGATTGTCATGAAAGTTTGTTGCTTTAATTGAGTGGTATTCGACATGACTATTTCACGAGAGAAAAACTAAAAAATCATATGTTTAAACGTTTTATTTATTGCAAACTTCAATTATACAAAGCCAAAAAAATAATATGAAAAAAAAATTACTTATTTATGTAAAAAGTACAATTATCATAATTGTACGTTGTAGCATTATTTTGGGGATTGTTTTGCATCATAACCTGTGATGAATTTAAGTTGAAAACTGAGGATTTCTTTTCTTTATTTTTATTTTCTCGAAGGTTCTCTATAAGTTGCAAATGGTGTTCTTCATTTAATTGTAAATATGGCTTCAAAGAATGGGCAGAAGAATGTCCTGTAAGCTTAATTACTTCTTGTTCACCAACTCCTTCTTTTGCTAATGCAGATATTGCAGAAGCTCTATGTGAATGATTGGTTATTTTTATTTTTTTGTGTCTATACCAATTGATTCTGCCGATATTTTCGTCTACTTTGAAATTTTATTAATTCCCAATGGTGAATTTTTGTACCATATTTCTTTCTCCCAATTTGGATGTACTGTTAAAAATAATCTTGTTGTTGTTAGATAAGGATTGGATTCTCTTTTTTCAATAATTTTTAAAAATAAACGAACGGGACACAAATTTTTGTTAGCATTATTTCTTACCAGCCACTTACTGCCAGATAAAGCTTTTGATCCTCCTTGTGTCGTTTTGGAAAAGATTGGATTATATTCTACCTGCCAGTAAAATTACCTTTATTATCATATTCTTTTTCAAAGTAATTAATATCACAATTAGCAGCTTCATTTCCACGACATGCTAATTCGAACGAACATAAATGAAAAAACTTTTTTTGTAACCCATGAGGATTATCTTCAGAATAGCTTTCTACCATTTCCATTAATTCTTCTTTGGTAAACGCGTTAGAACTTCTTTTTCTGGTTTCAGGTTCAGCCTGAAGCTTTTTACGTTTTGTATCCCTGGCCAATCTAGCAAATTTATAGGTAATATCTTTAAATGGATCAATTTTGATGTTAAATTCTAGAAAATATTTTTCCTGAACCATTTGAGCAGTCGTATTCCAAAGTGTTTTCACACTAGCTTCAGTATAATCAGTTCCATCTCTTTTTTTCATGTTAAAACCATAATCTTCAAGAATTTTCGCTATAACTTGTTCAGAAGTAGGTATCCTTTTCTAACGTATAATTACGTGCGTCCAGAAACATTTTAAACTGTTCCCACGCAGACTTTTTTGTCTTCATTGTATTTCGCGGTATACCTTGCTTAATTGTAGTCTCTATTTCATTTATTGAATTATTTTCAAATCTTGTATTATTCATGTTAATAATACTTATTTAAATTTTTGATTCAGTTTTAATAATTTTTAGACAGTTAAATAAATGAATAAACAACTTAGTTTTCTTAGAAACCACTAACAAAGATTTTATATTGAATTTTATCACGGAGTGATAGAATTTTATACACATAGATTTGATATATTAAACGTCAAAAAATTGCCGCGACAAGACAAAAAATTGCCAGTTCAAAACCTTCAAATTTTGTCAGTTATCAATTTACTCTAGGAAAAAGTCAGATACATTTCTCTTTAACTCAAAGTTTTGCCAATCACTGAATTTGCTCGAAAAACTGACATTAGATAAAATTAGTGATTGGCAAAACTGTTTCGTTGCAAAGAGAAATTTATCCGATAAAAAAAAGCTCTTGTGTTTTTACTGTTGATAAATTTCTCCGTTAAGTGGATATTTGAAATTCCCGCTGAAATTTATAGTTCCTGCGGCCAAACTCCTAATGGCTGGTGTTGGTGGAAGTATTTCCTGATCTTAAAGAACGCATTCGTGAAGCATCTTGTAGCGTTACACCAGCTATGAATCAGACGGGGCCTGCACAACAACACTCTTAACACGTTTATTTGTGATACAAAATAAGGTTTATATGATATTGACATTATTCTAATTTGAAAAATTGTGTAGAAAAAGTAACTAAACTTAACTAAAAAGATACAAACATAACACTCATATATTTCATAAACTTTGACAGGTTTTCAATGTTCAAATTAGTAGAAAAAGTTGCCAAGCTTTGAAAATTCTCAATTTCCAGATTTCTTCTAAAATATTTCTCCTCATTTATTTGATCACCCGGTACCTACAGGCCGTTTAAAAAATATTCAGTGAGGGAAACACTTTGCGATATGACAATACAAAAGTAGTTCACTGGCTTGGCTTTAATTTGGGACACTCGATAACAAAAATTATTTAATTTTTATTCTTGGATATCAATTAATAATTTGTAGAGATATTTTTTTTGGTAATTTTCATTAATTATAATCATATAATTATAATTTGAAAACTTTACATTCTTGAGTACCTACTGTTTTTCAAACCCCTTTCAACGAAAAATATTAGAGGGTTGCTATCAAGTGTAAGGGTTAAAAGGGTTGACACTTTTTTGATTAATATAAAAATTGGTTCGGAGATTTTTCATTTTTATCTTAAATAACGAATGTTTCATATGGGGGGGAATTTAAAACGATATCTTGGTAATAGCTGGGGATGAAAATGAACAAAATTTCAACCAGCAGGCTTTGTTGATGGATAATTTGAAGCCAATAAAAGTCAAGAAGTTTTTATATAAATTTTATTATACATCAATGGCTTTAAAAATAAATGAAAAAACATCTGAAAATTGCACGAATATAACGAAATAAATATTTTTCACAAAAATAAAAAAATTGTGTCAAAAAAAATAACAAGAAACATACTATATACAAATTATACACAATCTAACTTATAAATATACAGGTTGTCTCAAAACTTCGTACCAAAAGCTTGGGAGAGCTGATAGAAGGGCTCGAAATGATGATAGTACTTAATAGGTTCACAGGTTCTTATCTTGTACTTGACTATACAGGGTGTACCGGATCTAATTGACGTATACAGAGATTTTATGAACCGCCATAGATACAATATTGATTGAATGGTGAAAAAGTTCCAAATATCTCGGGTAGTTCAGGAGATATTTAACAAAATCTGATAATAATCCTTTAAGTTTCCCATATGGTGCGAACTTAAGTGGACACAGTGTATGTGAACGTCAATTAAATTCGGTCCACCCTGTATAGTTCGTTAGTGAAAGAAGCAAGGGATATAGTTTATATAAACTATTATGTTTATTTTTAACCCCTCCCATCATCTCCCATGTTTTTGGTACGAATTCCTAAGATACCCTGTATAAGTAAACGCGTTTTATGAAGTGGTGATTTTTAAAATATTATTTTTCTTACAATTAAACCATTTTTGAAAAAAAAATATCGTTCCGTAGAGTGAGAATCGTATACTTTAAGGTATTTAATTTTTATTTCAAAAAATTTGAAGACCACCTGGTACATTTTGTCACTAAATTGCTTTCTTCTCGTACTTTATATATGTACAATCTACAAAATGAAATTAGATCATCTAAAGATATGTTTAATTTACAAAATATATTGATAGTCGTTGTGTAACCTCCTCGTTACTATACATATTTTTGTACAAATGTTTCTATATATACAACTTAATTTAGATTTAAAAATTTCTTCTTTTTAATAATCCCAGCTCTAAAGCGATATGTATTTTTCGTTATAAGATATGACAGAGCATAGATTTGTCTTCATTTTCACGAAGCAAGTATCATTTTCATTTTTTTGGAAATTTTATTTACTTCAAACTGAAATGGGCAAAAAAATTAAAAAATTGTCAAATCGAGTGATTGAGAAAAAAAAATGCATCACTAGGGAGAAAAAGGCACTTTACTCCAGTGTAATATACAGGGTAGGGATGACGATCTCGAATCGAAGAATCGATTCCTCGGGCCAAATAAATCGATATGTTGTACTGAATCGATTTAGTGAATCGATCTTTTACCTTTGAGAATCGACATTCGATTTTTTCTGTATTTACCAGTATCGTAGGATCATCTGTTCCTTCTTATCTATTTTCTCAACTTTTCAATGTAACAAATACATTTAGAAAATGAATGTCTTCTTTTATACCTGATCTGATATTTTGATACGGTTTCTTGTTTTTGATAAAATGGATTTATATTTACATTGTAAATACAAATTTGAAAGAAATCGATCTTTTAGACCTCGATTTTTTTATGAATCGATTCATCAGGTTACGATCCGAATGGATTGAAAAATCGATCTTTTTTGGAAAGAATCGCCATCCCTAATACAGGGTGGTCTGTAAGTAATGGTCCATAGTGGAATGGAAGATTCTTGGCCTAGAAATATAACAATCTAACGCAACTTCCTTTTATAAAATATTGTTGATGAGAAACATACAGGGTGGAAAAGTTGAAATGTCAAAAACGTTTTTTCTCAGTAAATTGGAAGATTTCGAATATACAAACGTAAAAATTTGAAGATAAGGGTTCTAGGGTCTGAGAAATCATAATATGTTATCCGTTTCGATGTATTTTCTAGAGGGCGCCACAAAAGCTATGTTGCTGGTGTAACTGTGCGATTAACTTATTTATAGTTAACGGTATCCCTCTATTTCTTGAAAAATATTAAAACCACATCATTTTTGCGGCCAAAAGGTATACCTATCATTAGTCTCAAAAGTTACTGGTTTTCGAGATATGTATTCGCATTTTTAAACCCCGATATTATTTCATCTATTAGCACAAAAATGATAATGTTAGTAAGCGCTGATGTCAGTAAATTTATGATCAGCTATAGTATAGCAGGAACATAGATAATTTCCAATTTTTTTTATATCAAAAACCATTCAATTTACGTGGAAAAAACATTTTTGAAATCTCAACTTTGCCACCCTGTATCTTTTTTATCATCAATATTCCATTGAAGGAAGTTGGGTCAGATTGTAATATTTTTAGGCAAAGAATCTTCCATTTCACTTTGGTACATTACTTACGGACCACCCTGTATATAATTTTTTCTTCAAAAATCTTTGGCTGCTAAACAATATAGTTTCCCCCCTATTTTTGGTGTGTAGGATGGGAAGTATGAGTTTCCTTCTTGATATTAAAGAGGTAAGTTTCTACTTTCTACAGGGGTAGGAGGAAAACATGTTTCTTATCTGGGGAACCCCATCAGTGGAAATTAACAGTACAATTTCTTGATTGAAACAGCATTGAAATGTATGTATTTTTGTAAAAGTGCAATAATCTGTGGTCGTTGCAAAAATTAAGTAGGTACAATACTAGTGTGGAAAGTGAGTACTACTATCAACTAATGTTAAAAAAAATGCTAAGAACCAGAAACTTGCATCGTGAAGATAAACAAGGGAACAAAATATACAAGGGAGAGTCAATAATTAATAATTTATTGTGATATGCATTTTAAGTAGACATTTGACTTACCCTGACATTCTACGTTGATTCAAGTTTCATCGGTAAATCAAATGTTGAATGCTTCATAAGTATTTGGTAATCACAGTTCATTAGAGTATTTTTTCCTTTACAATAATTTAAACTTTTTTCGAATGTACTTGTTGGAAATATACAAATATTTATAAAATTTACATTTCTATTGAAAAAAATGAATAAATTGAATATTGGCACGATAAAATTTTGAATAAATTCCAATCAAATATCAAAAAACATCAACCCGAAAATATTATTCAAAACATTACTTTGACCTACATTCAATTCCCGAATTCCTCTAACACCGAAAGTCTTTGGTTATGCAGCGTACAATGCACTGGACACGTCCTGCGGGGACGACACATTACTATTAGGAGTGTTTGGACTCGAACACTCCTCGGGCTACTTGCTGGAACCCACTAAGGCTGTCGTGGAACTGTAGCCTTGCGAATTGCAAGTTGGAAGAGCGAAGGGATTCATTGAGGCGAATGGAGATGAAACTAGACTCATTCCTGCAAAAAAAGGTGAAAATTTAGTTGTTGGAATCGTTATCAATACAGTGTGTCCTGGAAAACGAAAACTACATATACTAGATGTGATTTTATGTACCGAAGAACGGCCGTCGGCCATATCTCAGGAGTGGATTACACAATCTAACCATTCTATAGGACACCACCTGCTGCGGTGAAACAGAGTCGGACTTGTGAATATAGTTGTACATACGATGAATGCCCCGTCGAAACAAAATAATAGGATTATATTTTTCAGTTGGATAAAGATATGATAGATTATAGATTGCAAATATTTATACCTGACAGATCCCCGACAGGTAATAGGAGTATGAAAGAAAAGGACGTATCCATCTAATTGTAGACTAACAAGTTTTAACTACAAATGAACAGTTTTAATAAATAATCGCTCTGTGTGCTAGAAGTGTGCATTTTTTAAAGTCAAGTATTTTTTTTTTTTTTATTCTGTTATTTAACGTCGGTCTATTTCTGCGACTGTGGCTAATCACCGACGCCGGGAGCACTCTACCCCTAACCGGAAATTTTGGCGAACCCACTAGTGTTCCAACCAGTGGTAGCGTTCTTTAACGAGCCCAACATCCATGGACTCGGGACCTCGGTTTTACGTCTCCTCCGAAAGACGGCATATCTACATTATACCTCGTGCTCATTGGTATAATGCCTGCGAGCTGTGATATGCTAGTCCGCTGCAGGCTGTACGGGCCCCATACGATGGTTTTCCCTGGCATGGTCGTCACCCATCCAAGTACTAACCATGTCCGACCTTGCTTGACTGTAATTATCGCATCGAACGCGTTCCACTACAGTGCTGGGTCGTCGCCCAAGTCAAGTATTTAAAAACTAAGAAAATGCAGTGTTACGTTTGTGAACTAGAGTTCGTCCTAGAGGATTTCGGCGTTGTGAGGAATTAAACGATCTTCCATAGGGATTTCAGTCATGAAGAAATATAATGATGCAAATTATATTCAGTTAACAGTGCTTTTTATGTCACGCAAGGAAAAACACTCATCGCCATCAAAAACACAAAAAGCGGCTTCGGCTATCAAAAAAATATAAAAATTAAACAAAACCCGGCTTCGGCCATCCAAAAAAATTTAATAAAACAAAAAGGCGACTTTGGCTTTCAAAAAAATATAAAAACCAAAAACCGGCTTAGGCCAATAGAAATTTTTTTTCAGCTACACTTCGCGGATAGAAGGTAATGAGGTCCTCAGGCGATGCCTGTGGGGGGAAGGTGGAGCGCGTAAGAGGGGATACTCTAAGAATTATACATTATCTTTCAGTATCACCCTTTACGTCGGGTTCATTACCTACACACATTTCACAAGCATTTTTGTATTAAAAGTTAATAGACATTTAACATCTAGCATATAAAAAAATCTTCTCCGCATCCCTATCCTATTTTTTTTAAGAGTTACCGATGCCAACAACTACACTACAAAGAAAAAACAACATTTAAAAACAAAATTAGGTCGGTTCAACCCTGTCTGGTTTTATTTATTCATTTCTTATCTCTTTACTTGGTGGAATCTGTAATACAGGTTTGCTTACGTATTTTCTCTCTGTCTTACTCATACAATCTTCGTAAGCGATTTTAAAAATAATATCATTAATTGTGAGTTAATTATAAAAGTCACAACATTGGCGCAATGTTATCAAATGTTCTATTTTTCAAGACGAATAAGTCGGTATCAAAATATGCGCATTTGAGTGGTCTTTTATTTTCCATAAGCTGGAAGCATAGTTCTTTGTAAGTATGAAACAATCTTAATAACATAAATGCTAGAGGGCGCTATTTTATTTTTTTAAATATTGTGTTTTCTCGTAACAATTTTAAATGGGATCATACAAATTGAAGTCGATCTTCAAAAAGTAGACTAAATTAGTAATAAAACACTACAAACCGCAAGGCGATATCTCTTTCTTATCCTGAGATATCGTAAGAAACAGGTAAATTGATCTTCCAACGTCAAAAGAAACACACAAATTGGAAAGCAAACACACAAAACAAAATATACTAACACTGTACAGCTAAATGATGCCAGCCGGAAATAGACTGATGATGAAATAGAGCAGGCGCAGGTGCAGGGGGTGATTCACCCCCCCTAATAACTGGTGCAAAAGCGCTTTTTTCTTTATCCACATTTTCGTGTTTGGTATAATTAGAAGTGAAATGATACTGAGACGCTTCTGTAGATACTAAAATTAAAAGTAAAAAATAAATTCTGAAATTATATTAAAAAAAAAAGATTTTGCGGCTTGAATAGTTTTTACATAAACATTAAAACTTACTCGGTGCCGAATTAAAAATCCCAGCTGACGGCGATCCCGGTAGCATATTGGATAATTGCGAGCTGCTGGTTGGCGTAGCTCCACCGTAGCCTCCGTTGATGTTACCTCCGCTACTTCCGCCCGCATACGAACCTCCTCCGTTCGAAGAATGAGGCGTCGAGGCGTTAGAACAGTAGCCACCTCCGCGCGGAGATACACTGCCACTTTGTGTTCGCCCCCCGTAGTCTTCTAAAAGAAAAACCCTAGGGTAAGAAATTTCATGTCAGTATATTGAGAAAATTTAGCGACCCATAATTTTTTACATCAAAATTATAAGTAGGTATCTTTTTTAGCTCAACCATATTTTTACTATCTTGTATTCGTGATATATATTGAAAGTATTTTGATAGATTCAAACCTAATGCGGAGATCACACTAACCGGCGAATAGCCGGACTAGCGTGACCAGCACTTGAGCGTTATTTTTTTCTAAGGTGTACTTTACATTCAACAATAAATATCTTACTATAGCATCTACTAAGCAAAAATCTGAAGCAAGGAAGGACAAGCACCTTCTGTCCACTGACCGTTTCCGTTGTCCTGAACGCTGACAGCCAACTGGCCCGTGTACGCATTAAATGTGGAAGTCATACCATTGTTGCCCATCGTCGGAGATCTCGGCGCCGATAAAGTTAGCTGATTATTTCGAGGCATCGAGTATAAGGCCTCTGCTAAGTCTGCTGCTCTCTTCAATATTATTTCCTGCAAAAAAAATTACAAACTTACTTATAGTTTGGCAAGTTTGGAATTGTGTAACACTCGGTGTAGGTATATTGAATCTTTCAAAAATGAATAGCGGGAGGGAGAAATTATTGAAAGAATGGGAATGGAATTGAGATCAGAAACAGCAAAATACTGTCATTGCGCACAGTAGACTCCCACTCTAAAAGTTGCGCGAAAAAGCTGCACATACGACTGCGCAACTTCTAGACTTCCAGTGGGCTCTTTTATGTGATACGCAGTCTATCACTGAATATATTCTGTCGATTCATCTCTATTCGGCTCAGATGATGGCTTAGCCTCCAATTTCAAACCTAATCTCCTTTCTGTGCATGTGTACTTTAAGGTTTGATGGTCCTTTGATAGATGCCTCAAGCCTGGGTATTTAATTCGAGTAGACATTTGCTTCATGGTGGTACATCTGGTCCGAGATTGTACTCTTTGCCAGATTTAAACGGATTCTCAGTCCAGTTTATAGATTGAGTTAACTGTATATAATTTTGAAATTAGGTACAGTGAACACTTACGAGCATACAGATTA
>CAJUYI010002077.1:4226-37383 GCA_910591695.1 Galerucella pusilla
GAACTACAACTACAAATCAATATATATAATTATCATAACTATTACATAAGTAGTTGCCTATCAAAGCAAGCCTTACATGAAGTTTTTAATACCTCAAAACTCTCAGTCTATCCAAATTCCTGAACTACTTGTCTAATGTTTCCTATAGGTAAGCATCATAGACATTTTTTTATATATAGGTATGTGCAGCATCTTATGTTTATTTTCTACAATCTGCTTAAATATGTGTAAGTATGTGAGTGGTAATTTCACCCAATTCTCTCCTTATCATGCCAATTCAGATTGTGTGAAAAAAGGATTCACATACCCGCCTATGACTAACTTATTTACTACAACTTACCAGTGAAAATATAGGTTAGGGTTCAAATAGTCGATTTTCCGGCACACCACACACTGTCTCACCATAGTTTTAATTTTTTAACACCTCTGCTTCACTAGTAAATACTAAATTAGGTGAAATACACGCAAATAAATCAAAAACACAGTACTCGCCACTTTAAATATCAATGAAATGATATTGGAATATGGCGGCTGCTTGTTGGGTATTTTGCTAGCGGCGTTGCCGGACTTCGCAAAATTTTAAAAGATGAGCGGAAAATTATACTATACTATGTATGTAATATAAAATTTAAGAGATTCAAACTCAACAAATAACAAATTTCCACACATATTTCCATGCAAAAATATATGTATGCAAAAATATATTCTGTTTGTGGAGAAATATTAAATAATAGTATCAAACATGAAGTATTGAAAGTAATTTTATATTATTCATCTGGCAACGCTGCGTTACTACAAAATAATTTGTAGTAAGAATTAATGTTGGCACATACACATTTTGTAAACAACTCTGTCTATTGTTTTTTATATGTCTGTGGTGACTACCATGCCAGGGAAAACCATTGTATAGGGCCCGTACAGCCTGCAGCGGACTAGCATATCACAGCTCGCAGGCATTATACCAATAAGCATTATACGTAGATATGCCGTCTTTCGGAGGAGACGTAAAACCGAGGTCCCGAGTTGGATGTTGGGCTCGTTAAAGAACGCTACCACTGGTTGGAGCACTAGTGGGTTCGCCAAAATTTCCGGTTAGGGGTAGAGCGCTCCCGGCGTCGGTGATTAGCCTCAGTCGCAGAAATAGACCGACGTTAAATAACAGAATAAAAAAAAGGCCTGAATGCATTCAACGTTTATTAATTTTGGATATACAACATTTTATAGCACATATTCAACATTTTAACTTAACTCAACTTTTTCGTGGCACTCCAAATTGATCTGCAACAGTTTTACACCCACTATTTGATTCTATAACTGCTTTAATAGCATTTTCCATAGAATTTTTGTCCCAAGATTGCGCAGGACACAATTCGGCGCGCACCGAAAAAGCTTACAGCTTGCACTTCCAAATCGGCGCGCATGTCAGCACGAAATTGAATTGAGGATACTTACGTTTAAACGTCATTGTCCCAGCACACGTGCCGAAGTGCCACTTCACCACTAAATTGATTGGGGATGGGCCTTAAGCAATTGTTTCACATGAATGGTGACCTTAGAAGGTACAGTAGTGTCAAAGTATTAGCAGTGCCCGTTATACCCCGGTAGACCGTTATGCCCCGGCCTCCCCTAGGTAGATAACATGGTTAATGGTCCAAAGATTCAGCTCAAGTGCCTGGGTTGTTTGGCCCAAACCAAACGTATGAATGAATGATTCAATGACTTCATTTGCCCCTCAAATCAGAGACAAAAACTACTGAATGAAAATGCAGCTTGAATTGCTGAGAGAATTTGACAGACCGGTTTTGGTGTATTTCTGATTAGGAAGGATGGATATAAATGACGCAGTTTTTATTTATTAATTTTTAATAAAAATATGATTAACCTAAAAGAACACATAGCGCCTTGACATTTTCAACAGTGATAAACGTATAAGAATAATAGTTTGAAATTACTGCATAATATATTTCAAAAATAAGAACTGTTATGCTCTAGCTCTAGTACACTTTTCTCAACAACCATTTCTTATATTAAAATTGAATAAATACCATTGCAGTATTCTGAATTTTCATATTTGTATTTTATATAACTAGGTAATGGTGATATTTGTGCATAAGCACCTACTAAAATGCATGCAAATAAATTTTGCGATTATTTTCATTTTTTCGTTTTTATTGGGGGAAACATAAACCATTTATTTCTAAATTTGCATTTATATGTTTAAATTATTCAAATATAGTTTTAATTGGTTTGTTGAACGCAATAACACAACATTTTGTGATTTTTTTCCGATTATAATTTTGTATCACTGACAAATTCAAATAAACAGTTTTAAAGTTGTTGAAAACAGCTTTAAGACAGTTCAATTTGATAAAAATCCTCTAGAGAGCAATATATTATACTTCGTTAAATCTGTTTTGAGCTCAGATCTGTCATTAATTATTAATTGAAACGAATTAATAAGTTTATAAATTTTAAACTATCATTCATGTATCAATATAAGTATTAAATATATAGTAAGCTCATTATTTTTTTCTGGTTAGTGTAACAGGTACAAATTAATGCAGTTTGACAACCACACTATAATATTCGATCAACATTCTCCCTTATATACTTCAAGTTTAAAAAGAAAAAGCATTAAAAACGTTATAGTAATAGGAAAAATGATTATCTTGTGTTTTATTTAATGTATACATAACAATTACTCTAAATTTATACATTTTTCTCATTAATTCTACTACGGTGCTCCAGCTTCAGCCGTTTGGGACGTTTCTACGCAAGCGCTTAACAGTCATGTCTTTGGTACTTACTCAGGACGCGGAATTACATTCGCCGTTCTTGAATAAGTTCTTTTACTTTTTGAAAAAATTTACGGATTGGTTCAGAACTAATTCTCCATCTGTTGGAACGCTACTTTCAAACCACGCAAACAGCGTTCAATTCCGAACTAGTTCTCAAATCTGTTAGTACAAATCTCATATCTCTTATTAGTTCCAAATTAAAAAAATAACTTCCTATTTCGCGCATATGTTTATATTTTTAGCAGCTTTGCGTTTTGGTTTATTATATTGGTTTAATTTTAATTTTTGTGTAAATATTGTTGTTATTGTATTAATTGATATGAATATTTTCTTCACTAAGAGCGAAAACGTTGTTAAAATTTTAGATAATATATCTGAAGATACCTAAATCCAAAATTTCAGAATTAGGAGTGGAATTATTACAAGATAGATAGCGCCCAAAAAATGAAAACTCTTGCATTCAGTTGAAATATAACCTTTTAGAGCTGTTCTAGCGTTTGCCTGGAACTTACTTCTTAGGTACTTATTTCTGGTCATGCAAGCGTATCTGATGATGTTAATAACATGTTTGAAACTCGCTTCGGAAAAAAACCGCTTTTTAATAAAAAAAAGCACGCGGCGAAAGTGAAAAAAGTTTCCAGCATGAATAAATTGTCTCGTTCAAAGTGCACAACTCTACAGGAAAGTAATAAAACATAAAAATGATAAACTCGATGAGAAATCAGTTAAATATGATAATTCAGGAGCTCATAAATTCGTGTGCAAATACCTATGTTGAATTAGATTAGAATTGTAGTGGCTCTTTGTCCTATCCCACTACCACCTTTGCAGATCTATTGTGGTCATCCCCATATTTCGCTCGATATCTAGCTTTATTCTTTTTATTAGACTTAATAGCCTGGATACCGCCTCCCTTGCGTAGCTCTCTGCCCTTGGTTTTTCTTCTCCGAGTAAGTGAAACCGCACTCTTGCTAGGCTACCATCTGCTAGGCCAATTGTGTACATATACTATATGTCCGGTCAGCATTCCCACCAGCATCCTCGTTGTTTCACGACTTTGACATAGTAAGTCGTGTGACAGTTTGGCCGAAGTGCTTTTAAGGAATTATTTTGCGCGCCTTTGTCCTGGGGTTTCATACCACCAGCGCAACACCTGGTTGTTGATCCATTTGTGGATGCTCTCTTTACTTAGGCAGTTAGCAATCCCACAGGAAGGTTCTGGCCCTATCATGACCTCCGTTACTCCCTGCTTGGCTAACTCATCGGCCTTTTCATTACCTTCTATTCCTTGGTGGCCAGGTACCCAGGCTAGGGTCACTCTATTATGACTACCTAGTCTGGTGAGGGCATTGTGACACTCCCACACCAGATGTGATGTTATCCTATATGAGCGTATCGCCTTAAGTGCTGCTTGGCTGTCGGAGTAGATGACGATTCTTTGGTTATCCACCTTCTGTCTCATCAACTCTTCTGCACAGCGTTGCACCGCCATTACCTCTATCTGAAAGGCAGTAGCATGTTTTCCTAGGCTTAGAGAGATCGTAATCTTCTCTTGTACCCCATATATTCCGGATCCTACTCCAGAGTCTGTTTTAGAGCCATCAGTGTACTAGTTGAGATTTGCTGTTATAGAAGGCCCTGCTTCCCAGTCTTTTCTCTCTGGAATGTGAACTGTGTATTCGTATACGTTTTCCAAGCTATATTGTGGGACAATCTGATCTATTGGCATTCCCAGTATTGGATCTGTCTTTATTCCTTCATATAGCTCTTTGTAGACCTTACCTAGTTCTTGGCTTATCTGAGGAGCTCCCTGTAATAATCTGTGACTAACAGATCTTGCATTTCCTTGAATTGGGATATGTGCAAATATGTTAGTGACCAATGTAAAAAACAGCCATAAAAATCAGTCGGCATTTGATATGTTGAATACACTTGACGGTGAGCAAGATATAATAACATTTCAGAAGATCAATGACATTACTGCTTATTAAAGTCTTATTGAGGGTAATTGATCTGGCTGTGCTAGTTTTATAATTTTGAGAAAATTTTTGTTGGTATTTCACAAAAAATACTAAAATTTGGGAATACAAGAGGGTCCGTAGGCAAAAATGATAGAAACTTTGAACAATGAATTTAAAAAAATTATTTGAAAGTCATAATAGGGTATCGCACCGAAATATGATTGACATCAAATCTACCCCAACCTCAACAAACCCTACCAACTCAACAATATACCTGATTGTAAAAGTATTATTATATAGGTACTTATAAATAGGCATCTAGAAATATTCAACCTTTGGGTTGTAGGAATATAATCTTTCATTTTGGAGGGATCTTCTAAAGACATTGGGAAGGTGCTCCAAAGTTACTTGTTCGACTATATAACCATGCTTTCAATCCTAGCCCTAATGAGCTAATAAGGAAGGTCACTCTAATGCTCGTTTCATAAATGACGGGTCGGTCCTAGACTCCTAGTCAGATTATTCGTGGATTAGAAATTATGTAACTTTAAATAAACACAAGCATAAACATTCAATAGTAAATAAATGGAAATAAAAGTTGTATTAAGTTGTTTCTCAAACTTTTTGGACGGTATGAATCTTAACTGTCGTATCAGTTGTCACAATACGATTTTCAGTACATTTTTTTTAAAAGTATTACCTTCATCTCTTAATTACACTCATTAGTCTCTATATAAACCTAAACGGTCGATATGTATGCTTAGTAGTCCTTTTTAAGGAAATCTATTCTAATTAAGGTATAATACTTCTTTAGGAATGCATTGAAGCTAGCATTATTTATAAAAAAAATCCTCATCCATTTGATTCCTGATTGTCTTGTGTATGTATATTCTTCAATTTATTAGAAAATTAGACCAAATGTTTATTTCCAATCTCTCACATAAAATACGAAGCCGCTTTAGATTACTGACATATTGCAAGGGGAGCTGCAATATTTAGTTCGCGCATGCGTATATTGAGCCATGTTGATAAGCTGCTGCAAACACAAACGTCATATTAGACCTTGAGGCCGCTAGACATTGAGCAATACAATTTGCGACAAGCTCTTGCAAACGATGAATCTTGCAAGCTGTTTGGCATCATGCAATTCTCTTGTCATTGTAACATTGCTGCCAACCCAATAGAGAGTGGAGAGAAAAAAGTAGACATCAACTTTAAAAAAAATAATATATTAAGTTTATTATTATTTAAAATGAAGATAGTGAAAGTGAATGAAGCTAAGATTAAAAAACTAAATGAACCACTGTCGATTATCAAATCACAAATGACATAACATCAATCACCACAATCAGATGATAGGGTTGGAAATAGTTAGTTTGTTGGTAACACAAGAGAAACTAGATTTCTCCCTAGAATTGCACCTTGCATGCGATAGGAATGGCAACAAATCGATAAAATTACAATTGCATCGAATTGCAGAAGCTGGTCATGTGGGTCTCAACACTGCGCATGCTATCGATCAAAAAATCTTGCGTCTTGCATTGCACGTTGTATTGCACCATGTCAAGCGGCCAAATCTAATTTAATTGCAAGCAATCTCATCGCATTGCATAAATGTGAAGTGCCTTTTAATCCTTTTGATTTATTACTTCTTTGACTTTATTTATTTAATACTGTGTTAGCGAATTTCACAGACTAACCATTGTCGTAATGTACAAATGACAACTGGGAAAATTACAATATATATAAATATATACATATATTATACGAGATAATTTTGTAATATTTCACCAAGCAATAGATTATCAAAATGGTGAGTTTTTGACAAAAATCCTGGTAGAAAACGGACTGTGCCATCTAGTAAAAGACATTACGTAATATGAACCTGATATACTTTCGACTTTTACATAATGGCATAAAAATTGACCTATTGCTCGGTCTATATGTGTGTATCATATCTTTTAGTATACGTTTTTAATTGCTTTTTCAAAATTGTAACAATTGATTGGATTGATTTTAAAATAATCTTCACTTAATTAAGAGGGTCAATTATAATTTTTATCAATGACCGCATTCAATTAGAAAATGTCGACATGAAGATATGTCGGCATAACAAACAAGTATGCATAGAGTTAATTTTAAAACGATAACCTGCTATACATCATAATAAAACTTGTTGAAATGAGAAATAACTTATTGAAGATTGTTGTAGAATGTAACACAGAATATCCGACATTGCATAGGGAATTGGTACAGGAACAATGGAAGACTTCAACGTTTTTTGTACCAGTTCTTCTCAAACATTTCCTATCATCATGAGAATCTTTAATATAACCGCAGCCTCTTATTACTCTGACTCTTCCTTCAACTAAAAAGTTGGTTAAGACAAAATTATTTTTGGGCGTGTAGGAACAGTATTTATTTGGTTTTTAAAATTGTATGGGCTGAAATAATTAACCATTAGTTTGAGTGCTCAAATAACAAATGTGATTTAAATGACTCTACACTGTGTTATTTACAAGATGCGACATAGGGATTCCTGTACAAAACTGTCACACGAGAGATATCCCAAGTAGCAATTTAAATTCTATAAGGTTTGTATGAACAGCTACAAGATATGTCTTATAGGATACTTAAATTCTTATAGCGGTCAACAAAACAATTATATGATCCTTATACAACTGAAATGGGGTCAATTTAAATACAACTGTTTGGTTGTATAACATTTCTATTGAAAGTTTATACAACTCTTAAATGACTGTTTCATAATCATTTATACAGCTACTATAAAATGATTTAGTAATGTGTCATGTAGTCACATCTTTAAAATGGGATTGAAGCGGCACTATTTAATGATAAAACGTCCAGCACTCTGTCCTGCCGGAATCCTCTTCCAGAAGGACAGCTGGACAATCCTATTGGTCCTGCCGAAAGGACGCCCTTTTTTAATTGAATCGGTGAGATTAAAAACAGTATAAGTCCGAAAACATTATTTTGAGTAAATCGAAAAAAACTGTTTTGCGTCTAAACGACTTGTTTTAGAGCTTTGACATGTACAGAGTGATTATAGATCTTATTGTCACCCATTATTTCGCGTTAAAAAACTGTGGAAAAAAAACATTAAATTTTGCGTAATATAAAAAACTAAGCCATGGACTTGTACTGTTATTTCACTCAACTACAAAAAATTGCAAAATAAGTTGTTAAATTTTATATTTTTAACATTTTCCACTTTAACATAATATTGTATTTGCTATAATAAAGAAAAATAAACATTCTTGAATAGAAAAAACATGGAACTAAAGGAACCGAACATTTTCAGTTTTCAGCTTCTTGGCTACTTGTCTTCCACGACATGATATGATAGTAGAACTCTAGTTTTTCTCCAGTGATATACCGCATGACTATCTTTATATCAATAACTTTTTTGATGTTTATTGGTACTGGTTCATGATAGGCCTGTTCTACTGGAAGAAGCGGACTTGTCTTATTTGGTTTGAAAGTGGATAAAGCTAGGCCATCGATGAAGTTCCAAGTTGTCACGTAACCAGGAGTGTCACTTTCGTACAAAAATTGTCTGTAATTTGATACAGTAAAGGTTTCTTTTCTTGGACGCGACGTAATGGATTCGACCGGGCACGCGCCTCAGTCGTTGGGATTAAAAACAGTACAAGTCCCGGACTTGTACTGTTGTTCTGCTCACCGCTGATAAGACCTTGCTCCCACATCGCAGCAGGCAATGCTTAGCGTACGGTTTTTAGACTCATTCGATGCGGAAGGGAATTTTGAAATGATTGGCTATCTAAACTCAAAATGCCAAATTTTGGACTTATACTGTTGTTAATCTCACCGATTCAATTTAAATGTCCTTCCAGTAGGACGCAATGAGCTTCCAGCAGTACCGGGACATTTTCCATAGGCGTCAGGAATAATTTTGTCAACGGTTTAAAATATTAACTAAAAATCAATTAATAGATTGAAAATTATCTTATTTGTACGACATTGATAACTTATTTTTCACAAAAATAAATTAACAAAAAGTTAATTGTCATATAATTGAAAAAACTACAAAAATTCTCAAATAAATAAAAAAACTAAATTCTCAAATAAATAAATAAACTGAATTTTTAAATAAATAAATAAAACTAAATTCTGGAATGAATAGAAAAATGAGAACAAAAAGTTTTTTTTGCGGTATTCCATGTAAGACGTGATACGCAAAACAATTGCGCCCAGTAGTAGGAGAACAAAGAATAGCGTTTTGACCACAGGGTTCACAAAAGTAACTTGTTTTTTGTTGTTTGTGGTGAATACGAAAACAAGTATTTTCTGCATCGGAATCAAATATAGTATATTACGTAACGTGTGCGGAAAGTGACATTTTTCACACGAGTGGGAAGTATTGTCTCACGAGCGCAGCCGAGTGAGACAATCCCACGAGACATTCAGGAGACAATCTTCACTCGCTAATAACTTGTTAGTTACTAAGCCGATTTTGATGAAATTTTCACAATAGATAGGCAACTTTTTGCGCTGATTCTTTTGAACCTATTTTCGCCCTTCCATCAGTACGCGTTATATTCAAAATCGTGTAAGAAATTTTACGTCCTACCGACAGGACGCTCTGTCCTGCCCGTAGGACGCCTGGACGTTATATCATTAAGGTCTTACAAAATGTTTGCATAATGCAATATATTTTTTTATAATGCTGTTTTTTTTTATTGAGAAAAATTAGTCGCATCCACCAAAAGGTTATTAGCGACTGAACAATATCGGAACTATACAGTAATTGCAACTTAAAAATTAAGCAAGTACAAAATTTTGAACAATTTATCAATCATATTGAACTAAATATCTAAATACAATTTAAAACATCGATATCTTTAAGGAAGTTCATTAGCCTGTCTATTGGAGAATGTTCACCAAGCAACTCTTTTAGGTTAATAGGGATATCATGTGTTTTGCGTTGCAGATTATATTTGCTGCAATCAGTTAATATGTGTTTCACAGATAATATTTCGTCACATGTATCGCATTTGGGACGTTCTGTTTTGGTCATTAGAAATGAATGAGTTAACCTAGTGTGTCCCAGTCGTAATTAGGTATAATGCTGTTATTTCGAGCACAATGGAAACATTCTGTCATCTAGCAGTTTATAAGAGCATTTCATTTTCTAGTGAAGAATATCAGAACCAAATTATATTTCAACTTGAACGTGCATCATACATTTCATTTGTAGAAATTGAGATTTATCAAAACGACTTGGGCCGCAAAGAAATGCCTTAAACAATATTTTATTGTCAAATGGAACGGTATACGATAACTGTTTTTTAACGAAGAATATTTAGGCACTATACAACTAAAATGTGTTTTATAATGCAACGCAATTGAATGCTATACAATATTTATCATACAACATTATATATAGCTTCAATAAGACAAGCTTAAATAACTATTTTATAATGTTGTAGCTGTTAGTTATATTGTATATCATAGAACTCTTATACAATAGGTATAAAAGTCTTATAAAATGATATTTTTGATATTGTATGAACTGGCTTATAAGGTATTATATCATTTTAAAAGAAATGATCGTATAATGCGTTATAGCATATATTGTAAAAGTCACTATTATTGAATCATTTAATACAACAATTTTCTTTAAAAAACAAAATTATCGCAACAAAAGGCTTAATAGGAATAAAAAGTCCTTAAAACAACGCTATTCGACTATTATAGAACATTTCAGTCCTCTTAGAATTCCATTTTGCTAGTTGGGATACCTTTTTTACCAAATAGCGTTCATAAAAAATAATAACAGATTGATAAAAAAATGGATAGTTATGTTTAAATAGTCGAACTTCATTTTCATACCACTTTCGAATACTTTCAACCGCGTAGGAGATAGCCAGACGGGTAGAAGCACGGGAAATTTGATAGTACAACGTGAAGTATCGCGGTACGATTCCCCGCTGTGGTGTTTTCAGTATTCGAAAGTGTTATGAAAATGGTGTAGGTACTACTTTTTTAAACATAATCATACATTTTTAAATCAAGCCAGAGCGAATTTAAGAAAATTAAAAGTGCATTTGTAATTATTTTTCAACGACCTTTCCAAATCTTTTATTATTTCTTATGAACGTTATTTGGTAAAAAAGTTAGCTCGCGTTTGACAGTTTTGTACAGGAATCCCTATGTCGCATCTTATAAATAACACAGTGTAGATATTGTGTTTATTTCTAAAAATAATGTAAAATTGTATTCATAAGTCAAAAAGAGCAAATTTCTTACCTTTTTGAACAATTTTCCGACACAATGTAGGCTTCAATTTTATATTAGGATTTAGTGGATCTACTAAGTGCTCTGGTGTATTCCTGTCGGTGCAATTAATTATGCCAATTGTGTAGGGATTGAAGGGATCACCACATCTTGGATCGTATTCCGAATTACAATCATAACATTGTAAAGTGTCACGACTAACAATCTCTGGTTCTACTTCCAATTTGTTATATAGGAAGTTATTCTGTTTTGGATATACATATTCATCTTGAGCTTTAGCTAGAATGAATATTGAACAATTGAAAATTATTCTAAATAATTATTTAATACGTTCGTGTGTGAATTTGTCGAATGTGTTAGCCTTTATTTCGGATAAATCCAATGTCCTTTTGGAAGGTAAATGTAATGATCTTTTTTCCAGCTTGTATAGTTGGTTTTGTAAAAATTCACTTCACCTCAATAGGGCAAAAAAACTCAAATAGTTCAGTTTCACTATAAACAAAAGCAAATAAAAAAAATCAATCTAAAATTTAATAATGAACAAAGAGAACACGTTTCTTCAGTTCAATTCTTAGGTTTATTTATTGATGAGTATCTCTTTTTCTCTTTGTGATTTGACCATTGTAAAGATCTTAGGTAATACCTATATCAGATTTTGGAATTCCTAAATTTAATGTACATTTCACCACGAGCGAAGAAACACTTCAGTGTGTTTTGATATCGAAATAATGCTCATTATCCGTTAGCAGATATCTAAGGCTTAATAAAGTTGGCTGAACTATGGCCGGTGATTTTAATTAATTGTTGTTCACCCACGCTCCTTTAGCCAGGCTACTGAGTGTCGCATAGAGTGGTTTTTTTGTTCACCCACCCTCTTTTAGCCAGGTTACTGACTGTCGCATAGAGTGGTTCGTTATTTTTATTTGTTTCGTAATTAATCATGCCTCCTCTGCTGCCTTTCTAGTCTATTTTGGAAGTTCATTTTTTTCCTCTGGAGAATTATTCTACCATGCACTTGATTGATTCTTTTATTCCATGATGGTTTTACTGTTAAGAATAATTTATCAGCTGTTTTTCTATATGAACTTTCAACCAATAGGAATTTTCAAAGACGGAATGGACAAAAAGGGATCTTCATGTTGGGGACCAGCCATTTACTATCGGCTATTTTTTTTCTCCACCCGAAAAGAGGGTTGTATTCTACTCTTCCCAAAATGTAGGATTTTTGAAGTTATTTCAAAAAATATGTAACTATTTTATCTAAAATACATAATTATCCACTTCCTCTTTGGAATAATGAACTATACAATTGACTTCTTCTCCACCTCTCCAGGCAATTAAGTTCTACTGAAGCGATATGGTGAAATTTTCGCTGGGTTCCGTCGGAGTTTCTTCGTCCCTAATAAAACCATTGCGTAGTATCCTTCCAATTTTAATGATCAGAGCTTGATTTCCCTTTCCCATCACATCACAATACGTCCATTTTATGTCCATTTCAAGTCCAAACGTCCATGGTCCCTGAATGTACGTCCATTGTACGTACAATAAATATGGATGCTTATTGGATGTACCGAATTTCGTCCAATGGACGTCCATTTTATGTCCATTTCAAGTATAAACATTCTATGTCGTTTGGTATACGTCTATTGTACGTACAAACATGGATGCTTATTGGATGTACTGAATTTTTCAACAAAACAAATGTCCAATAACCCAGTCCATTTCAATGTGCATTATTTACTTAGGAAAACCAAACTCTTTTGGTGTGAAAACATAGTTTAATAGAGTTTGAAAAGTTGAAAATTGTAGTTGGACTACCCACTGATAGATGGCGGTATCTACGCCATAATTATACAGTTATTGGTCTAAGCTATGTAAGTAAGTCATCGAAAGCGTCTATTTTCAGATTTTTTTTAGTCGACAGCGAGCAGCCAAGTAGGAAGGACGTGTCTTTTATACTCAGAAGCAAGCGAAGTAGATTTTGAGAAAGCGATCGGACGGAGGCTGATTTTTATCAGCCGAACCGGCGGAAGCTAATCAGACGACGAAAACAGCGTTTTAAACGCAAATAGTGTTTTTTAACACTTATTTTCTATTTATGAAAGTCTTGAAAAATATTTTTATTTCTTAATTAAGTCCGGATTTGATGGATGTTTTGTATGTTTTAGGACCTGTGGAGGACAGGAACTATAAAGATGTCACCCAAAAAGAAGAACGACAGCCGTGCTAGCAGCCAAGCTAGCAACAGGACAAGGAGGACAATGGAAACAACATCGGACTCGGACAGCGAAGACAACGAGGCAATAAGAGCCATGAAGAATGCAGAAAAGGTGGTGCGAGAAAGCACAAAGCAACAGGAAGAAACCACGAAATTCCTGAAAGAAATGGAAATAAGAAAGATACTCCGAGATGAAAGGGACCAAGCCGAAAAAGAAGCAGAAGCGAAAGAAGCCGCCGAAGAGATGAGGAAAACCATCCAGCGCATGGAAGAGGAAATGACCGGACTAAAAAAAGCCATGGAGAGCATATCAAAAGCAATGGAAGAAATGCAAGAGGAGAAGAGAAGCCGAAGCCGCTCAGAAAGCGTCCGCAGAAAGTCGCAGAGGACAGAATCCCCAAGAAAAGACGAAGAGAGTGAAGAAGAGGAGATGGATTTCACGGAAGTGATATCCATCAGGCAAATACAAAAAAAAGAAGCCGCCGCCCGAAGGAAAGCCAACGAGGAAGCGATGATGGACGAGGCCATCCGCGAAAACAAGAAGACAACGACGACGCGCCGACCATTACCCGTCATTCTGCGGAGCATCCACCACTGGAGCTCCGTAAGGAAGGAAATCGAGAAAAGAAACATAAAGACGAGGTTCATAACAATCCGGGAAAGACTCGGAGTGAAAATACCCTGCGACGGACCAGAGGACTACAGGAACCTCACAAGGTACCTGAGAGAAGAGAGAAAAGAAGTGGAGTGGTATACGTATATGCCACAAGAAGAAAGGATGGCAAGGATCGTCATCCGAGGACTAACGCACTGCGAGGACACCAAGGAAATCAAGGAAGAAATCGAAAGACAAGGGGTAAGTATAAAACGACTAACCCAACTTCATTCCAGATTCGGAGAGAGAAGACCGCTACCCATCTACCTGGTGGAGCTGGAGCCTGAAGAAAAAGAAAAAATCCGGAAAATCCAACACATCCAGAACGTGAGGATCAGGTGGGAAGAACAAAGAAGAGGAAAGGGGCCGACGCAGTGCTACAACTGCCAAGGCTTCCACCACGGACAGACGACGTGTAACGTAAACACGAGATGCGTGAAGTGCGGAGGACCACACCGATCCAACGACTGCCCACGACCGAAGACCAAGCCGGCCACCTGCGCAAACTGCCAGGGAGAACACCCGGCAAACTACAAAGGATGTCCAAAAGCCCCAAACAATCAGAAGACAAGGACAACTGCAACAGCGGTGAAGAAGACAGAAGTCAGCTACGCCCAAGCCGCAGCTAACAAGAAAACAACAACGACGACAACAACAAAACAACAGATCCTCGAACAGGTGACAAAGCTATTAGCTCAGCTAATGGCTTAAAGTCGCTTGTAAGAGATCGGAAGAAAAGAAGACACACTCTATAAGGGTGTTTTCAGCCGAAATTGCCGGCTGAGGACGCACTTTGTAGAGGCAGCGCAAACACACACAACAGAAGACACAGACACAACGGAAGACCGCCGAAGCAAAAACCACCGAGGTTACACGGCCAAAGAGAAGACGGCTCGCCCCCAGCTGCTAGCCCTTTTAGCTAGTGACGAGCTGTACGCCGTAACGCGAACTATGATGATGAGACCCATCGGATAAGATGGGGGGATGTGGTGGAAGTCCTCCCCGGAGATGTACCTCGCTTAGAGAGGAACATCCTGGGTGGTACGGGCTCATCAAGGTTGTGTGTGTGTGTGTGTCTATTTTCACTACATAAGTTGACTGGCACTGATTAAAAAAAATCTACAAAATTTATTGACACAAATCAGAAAAATTGTTTAGCCTAGTTTTCTGGGTGTCCTAGGAGACCATAATTACTTGTTATCAAAGGCATTGGAAACAACAGCTTTCAAGTTTTGTCGCGGCAAACTCGAAAAAACTACTGACAGGTGCTGTCGGCGTACAGTTTTTCATCTAAAAACCATTTTCAATTTAATTGGTGGGCATTAAAATATATTCAATTAAAATTTGTTTTCCTGAAAAACTAGGATAGAAAATCTCCATGCCTTACTTTCAGCAATTTTACATACACTTAATATATTTATTAAATAAAAAATAGCTTCACAAACACAATTGTCAAACATCATATCGCAAATACGAGTATTTACAATTTCGTATGATTTTCTGTTAGCTATAGGAAGCGCAATTATATAGACTTATAAGTTATAGATTCGCTTGCAATGAATTGACCCATAAAATAGCTCACGTAACACTTTGTAAGGGAAACTACAAAAATGCTAACTAAAACTATAATGTTTTCATTCCTTCATATTTATATTTAATTAATATAATAATAGTTGGCCACAATTAGCCACAATTTAATATTTTATAATAAAAGTATTCAATTTTTGATTAATTTTTCGTATAAAGATGTTCTATTTTATATAATAAAAATGCAAAAATTACTTATATCGATTAACCACCAAATTACATATTACATTCCATTTCCAATGTTACCTTCTAGGTTATCATCGATTTTACCTACTTGTGATATAATGCTCCTAATATATTACATAATCAAGATTTTTAATTTAATTCAACAAATATTTAGGAACAGTCACTATATTCAAATTCAAATTTCATTAATTTTCGGAGTAAAATGAGTATTTGTTTCAAAAATTACAAAAAGACATTGCTCACCTACAAACAGCAGAAATCCCAATGAAAAAACGACACTTTTAGACAAGACACCAAAAAACATTCTTGCAAGATTTTTCTTAACTTCATATACAGAATAAAAAGTGTTCAGTTTCTATTAATCAACTTATTGACTTGAAAATCGTGTTTCCAGGATTCTCTTATCTCTCCGATATTTGCTCTATAAAAGGCTGTACAAAGCAATGTTGCCACATAACATTCAGAAAAATCCTCTGATTTTTATTTCGGATCTGCAATGCACAAAATAACATGCTAATTAATAATATGGAGTGGCAAATATTACCATGAGGATGTCAAAAGAATAGAAGAGGACCAAATGGATGTCGAAAATGCTCAACAATAGAGTAGCAGAGACGAAGACAAGCAAAGACATTCTCTTCATCTGTACAACCAGAGGATGAGTAATTATGATCTTAGAAATTTGAATAAAGCTTCTGTAGAGCAGAGCCTAGTCTAGCAATTTTGTTTGAGGAAAAAATTTATTGATTCAAGGTATCTTCTAAATTGTTGAAATGTATTTCAATTGACAAGCAGCATATGAAAATAGAGGAACAAGCTCGGCATAATTTAAGACCAAAAGCTTGTTTTTATATTTAAAGCAGATTTTTAAACATTTACAAAAGACATATACAAATTTACGCCTACTCTATCAAATCAAACATCACGGTAGCCCATGACACAAGTATGCTTCATTATTTTAAATGGAAGTCGTTTTCACCATCGAGATCCGAACATGCTAAACGACGTTACAGGGAACTTTGAAAATCTTCAAATTTTCTCGAAACTAAACAAGTAAATTAAAAACAGTGCAATCGGAAGCTTTAGTTTCATCAACATAAAATAACTGGGAGGTTTTATAATTCACATAAATATTAGTACCCTTTAGTTTTCAAAAAATTTTCAGAGCTAGTAATTTTGGGATCGTCGATGATGATAGGTGTCAGCAAAATTAGTATTTGCTGCTGCCAATCGGAGAAAAAAAATTGATTGATTCAAGGTATCTCCTAAATTGTTGAAATCAAGTATTTCAATTATTGACAAACAGCATATGAAAATAGAGGAACAAGCTCGGCATAATTTAAGACCAAAAGCTTGGTTTGGAAAAGAGAACAAACTTAATTATAAGAAACATTTTGCTTTTTGGTTTACCGGAAGGGAGAAAAAAACTTTGGTTGATCCAAACTAGACTTGTGAAGTATTTCAATGAAAACTGCATGTATCTGTCTTCATTCATTTTAAAGTTATAAGTCATTGAAATACCGGAAATTATAGTGGGACGACTTTAATCGATGTTTTGGATAAATACCTGGTACTTAGGTGAGTTGTATCATGAACTTTGCTTCATTCATATAACTTCAATTTTTCTGTTTAAAAATAATTGATCAGATTAAAAATATTATCTCCTTGTATATTTCATTTCAAATGTTGTAAATTGTCTTCTATTCAATGAAATTTGTTTAAAGTGCTATCTCACTTTAAGCTGTTTATATTTTTAAAATATTCTAAAACATTCTTGCCATATTATTGGACGTTAAAAGAATTTCTTAGTCTTTGACAACGTCGCAGACGCTATCGAATGACATCACTTACGCTCAGCCCTTCTCTGATGTTATTACGTCATTCAGGGATCGATTATAGTGCCAAGCCGTGCTGTGCTTGAAAGGTTTAAAAATAATAATAATTATTATACCTATAGGCTGTTAAAATCAAAACGCTAGAAGAAAAAATATACCGTTTATTCATAGTAACATCAACAACGCAGTATGGCGATAACGAAAGGTCACGAAGCATTTGGAATGTCTTATTTGTTTATTATTATAATAATTTATTGCCTATATTAATTTGTAAAAATAGTAAAAATACAAAAAATACTTACAAGAAACGAAGTTTAGCTTAACTACTCTACTTAACATTATGTTGAGGCTGGTTTTAATTATACCATTTTTTTTTTAATATATGCTGCTCAAATCTGGTGAAATATAGTGGCCGACGGTTTTCAGTGAATCACTCCATCAGCTGTTATTTTCTTCACTTGTTTTTTTCTATGGCTTATCATTATTTTTTTGCGTTTTTTAGGCCCGTTCTTTATCACTTCCCAGTGACGTATATAAGGGGGGGGGTTTGGGGGTTCAAACCCTCCCCATAGAAAATACAATAAAGGTACAATAATTTTTTATTAGCATACTGCCGCAATATGAGTATTCATCGGGATGTGGTAATAGAAATAGATTCCTCAACAATTCTGAATAATTTAGTTGAAGAAGTTAAATTTACTTTTGTGAGATTGATTCTCTGTTTTGATAAAAGCTTCAATTTTCAATCATCTATCACTTTTTAAAATGGGTGCTACCAAATTAATATACAGGTAACATCTCGGCTGTGGGAATGCGGCAAAGAAATTAGAAGACTGGCGACTCGGAACAGTGTAACACTGGATGGGTCCCAGGTCACAAAGGAATCGCTGATAATGAAAAAGCTGACGAACTTGCAAGAGCAGGATCGTCAACACTGATGAACGGACCCGAACCATCTGTGGACATCCCCAGATGCTCCACTAGGTCATGGTTAAAAGGGTGGGTAAAAAACAATCCATAAAACTCTGAAAGAATACGCCCAGGCAAACACATGGGAAGAGATTTATGGAAGAACCATCAGAAACAGTTTTTGCTCACAATGAGCAGGAACCAACTACGCACCATAACGGGGCTTCTTACGGGACACTTGCCCACAAAGGAGCACCTGAACAAATAGGGCTGTATAACGGAGACCTCACATGCAGGAGATGCAAAAACGACACTGAAACAGCTCTGCACATTTTATGCAACTGAGAGACGCTGGACCACAGGAGGCAAAAACTAAATGGAAGAGCCCAAATGACTCCAGAAGACTTCTACAACCAACCAGTAAAGAACCTGTATGAGCTAATACAGGGAACGGATTGGCTGAATAGGCTGTAGTCAGAATGTTTTTTTGCCTTAGGCGGCTCCTTCAATAAAACTTTCCTCTTTTAAACCTATCAGATGAAAAAAACCAAAACCCTCCCCATGTAAAAGCTATAGCTATGTGACTGTCACTTCCGGTTCATCATTCTCCCTCTTCTGTTCTGACTGGATCAAAAATATTCCTTAATATTTTCCTTTGATCTATCCTTCAAGATTCTTTATTTAGTACTCAAACATATTGTTTATGCATATATCCCCCCTTTCCGAGAAGCCTAGATCTCTTGGACCAAAACATAGATGTAAGGTATACACTGAAGATCGTATAGTTTTTAGTTTGGTAATGCCAATCAACCCCCTTGTAGTCTAATATGATATGAATTCTATGATCTTATGCATGATGGACAAATAACCAAGATCCCCTAATACACTGCAGAAAATTAAAAGCTTGTCAAGTGAATTGGATTCTTATCTTGACACTTAAAGTGACAAAAATGGCAGAGGAGTTCAGTTTAAGGTCTGCGTGGCCAACAAAAAGACCTAATCATGCACAGTATCAATGCCATAAGGGCATTAGTATTGATAAAATTATTATGGATGATTTTGCTGAAATTTAAGTTTGATATGCTAATTATGAAAATAAGGTTAAACACTTCAGTTTATTTTCATGCAGATGCTTTGGGAGCAGATATACGACTTTATTGATCACAAAAAAGCATTTGGTGAAGTAAATTATTTAATCATCGCTAGATATGTTTGACCTCCGCCAATACTTCTAATACTTATAGATGTACTTGGATCGTACGCTCTAAAACCATCGAAAGTACCGTCCTCTTGAAAGAAGCTGTTGGCAAATAAACTAGGGTAGATTGGAAATTTGTGAAAAAAACAAAAATTTAATAGGCATGTTTATTTTACAATCACAAAGTTTATAAATATTGCTATTTTTTAGAACTTAAAAAACTTTATACACAATAGTAACAGTATTTTCTATTAATATAGAAAACGTATTCGCAGGATCTTATATTTTTATTTACACAATATTGAGCTAAACAATACTATTTTCAATTTTTAAAAATAAATTAAGTGAATAAAAATAATCTTCAAGCTTAACTGACAGTTTTCAATATATTCCTATTCACTTGATTTGTAATTAATATTGTAAAAAAACGTTAACTTATAAAGTTACATATACAAAAAATCGATGTTAAATTATGAGAATATATAACAAAATATATAAATGTACATACATGATACATATAAATAAAACACTATACATACTGAGCAAAAAAGAATTAAATACGGGGCCGGTAATAAATATCTTAAAACGATTCTCGAATCTGTAGGAATTAGATGGAAAGAATATTAAGTTTCCATTTGGTGAAAATTGATTGAGAATTTCTCTAGTTATTGAATTTGTTCAATAATTGTTCATTTATTCATTGTTTATAACCAATTGCGGGCTAATCACCACACAATCAAACTTGTATTGACAAAAAATACACAACTTTCTTAGGAATTTGTAAAAAATCGATCCTAGCATTTTCGGATCATTTCATGAACATCTTGACAACTTCATTGATTGGGCAAAATTTGCTGTCTTGCTTGAGATTATTTTAAGTAATCTATACGTTTCTGTCAAACTCATTAGTAAGAAAATGTAATAGAGTTGTCAAACTACTTTTAAAAATAATTAGTACTAATTCTCTGTCATAAGACACCGGTAAAAAGTATTTAAGTACGAAACATAAATTGCACTTAAAGAATAAAATATACAGAAGTAAATAAAGTAGATCATGCAATAGAGGCCAAAGTTTTTCTTTATAATATCGTTGAATCGAAATCATTTATTAAAATATACATTCATTAGATTTTACTATACAAAAAATATCTTTGGTATATATATCAAATTTATAACAAAAATGATTTCGTATTATATTATTACATAACAATTTCTCAGAATAACCACTAAAAGCTGAACATAAAAATATATAAACAGGTATAAAATTATGAAAGTTAAGCACATACTGTACCATGTTAATAATATTCTAGAGCAATAGTTTTAACGTTTCAATTTGTATCCATAGGTTGGATGGAAGTAAAAAAAATTACAACATTTGCGGAATTTCCTGGAAAAGGATAAAAACAAAACAAATTATGAACGCCTTTCGGAAAAAAAACCACTCATCTAATGAAAAATGTGACAAAATGTTAGGTCTGTAAATAAGAGAAAAGCATCTGTGCGCTATCTTTGATACAAGATAGTAGTGCTGTAGTAGATAGTAGTACATTTAAGTGATTTTGTTTATTTTCTGTCAGATTTTGTATTTTGAGTTTCTTTTTTCATAATCCAAATTCTTGTTGTTGTTATATGACTTTTGGTCCTTTTGAGGGACTAACTAACAGTGATTATGGCGCAAGTTTCACATGTAATGAAACAAGATTTTGGATGTAACTTAATGTCTGACAGAACAGTCTGATCGAAGAGTATTATAGCCCTTTCATATTCACAAGTCGTTCAAAAATTTGTTCTGAGAAATATTTTTTCTGAAACAGTTACTTGTATTTTATTTTCAGTATTGATTCGGTTGGCATTTAAAATAACAAAATTTTAGTTATGTACATGAACGGAAGATGTATGATAATACTCGGCATTAGTTACGTTTATAATGTAGGTAGATAATCTAAATTACAATATAAAAATTCATTAAATGAAAAATAGTTTTAATTAACAGTTTGGGAAGCTCCACAAAAATATATCTAGTTCCAAGACACTACAATTGATGAAATTTAAGAATTGACCTTGATATAAAATCAGTCCAAACAGACTAATTTTGATATGTACATGATTGATATTTGTTTTGCGAAGAATGCATATTTTTTCTTTGCTTCATTTGCTGTAAATTCTATCTTCTAAGAAGTTAGGTACCTTTTTTCCGGTTATTAAGAAATATGCATTCGTAATATTTGATGGAGTTATCACTTTGTATTTTATGAGGGTGTAATTTCTAGACTATATAGATTTAGATAAAGTAAGTACCTATAGATTTTCGACATAATAACCAACATCTAAATATACCCATAAACAATAATCATAACCTCTTTATACCAGTGGCTAAATTTAGATAGTTCGCATAATAAGTAAATTCAAGCAAAAACGTATAACAAAAACGATCATGGAAAGAACTCATTCATTCATTCAAACGTTTGGGTTGTGCTCAACAGCCCGGGCACTTGACCTAAGTCATTGTACCATTCATGGAAAGAACTGAAATTTATACTTGTATTATATTGCAAAACCAGATGAAAGGGTTTACTTGATATCCTCAAACGTTTCATTTTATTGAAAAGCACGTAATGATCTGAACATGAAACTAATTGTGGTGTTCTTTACAACTTGGTTAAAGTTCTTTAGTCAATAGAAACTACAGTAGAAGCGCTATACCGGTGCAAAGTTATCTGAAATTAAAATACAAATCGCAGTACGGAGCTACAAGAGTTATTGAGAATCAGGATTTAATAACTCTACTCTATCCACTGAATGATTGCTCCAACATCAACTTAAATATTTCTATAATTGAGTTTTCATGAGTGTTTCTGAATTGATTTGTTGATGTTTCAACTTAATAAATGAGATTAATTAAGGGATTAAGAAAACTCACCTCTATAGTAGTACTTATTAAGTAGAAATATTAATTGTTTGAATTTAAGTATGTACGCAGAGAGTTCAAAGGAAACATTAAGTACTTCGATTATAAACCAATTTGTATTGTAATTTTTTTCAATTTTAAAATAAAGACAATTTACTAATGATCTATGATCTGTGATAGATTTTAGGTGGTATTAAAAAGATATGTTTGTAAATAAGTCATAGTTAACTGAAAGGACATTGTGTAAACAGCTCCATCAAATTACACAAAACAATTCTGATTTACTTTTCTGATTAAGTTTTAATCAACAATTTGCTTCAATTAATTTAATTGTCTAGTCAAAATTTACAACAGTTGCGTTCTGTTTGGGTAATCCAAATATGAACAGTTTTTTTTTAAATTTATTATTCCTATAAAGACAAATTTATTTATATTCAGTCTTCTCGTCATAAATCCACTTATTTTAACAGCACCCCGACAACTGTATTTTTTAGTACCTATGTTAAAAAAAGTGCCGTCAAAGGAATCACTGACTGTTGAACTTAAATTCAACTTTCAGTGCTTTCTTTTTCGATTCAAATTTTTTGATTAATTTTTTTCTCCACCTATATCCGGATTAAAATACACTACACATGAGTCGCCATCGTTCCTCGTTTAAGGGTGGCCATATTTGAATTGGGCACTATATATTGGCTCGTAGGTGAGCTCGGCAAACGAGTTACTTGCGGCACTGAACCGTTAGCCCCGTTGGCTACTACTGTGTTTACCACGTTGGCACTAGCAGTTATCATGGCACTAGAACTAATTAGTCTTGAATTATCCCTAGAATACGGCGGTGGCGCCGGCGTCGCCGAAGGGTTTGCTGTATTTGGGGTCGGCAGGCCGACACTTGGGTTTCTTAGATAGGGATTGCCTGAAACAAGAAAATTATTATTGAAGTTATTATTTGATTTTCATTTCTATAAATAGAGACCCGGCTAAATAGTTATTTTCCCAACTAGTGCGGAGTTTGATACTAACTATTCCTTACACTTTCGGCACGTGTTAGTATCAACATTGTTTCATGTTAATTGTATAAAACTTAGTTAGCAATTTATAGAAATTTATTTTATATTAAAATTCTTACCGTAGGTCGCACTAAACCGTGGATCTATGGAAGGCAAGCCCCCATTGGGAATGGACTGATGCGATAAATGGAGATCTGATAGGTCATTCAGTGGTAAACTGGACCCTAAGATCGGAAGTTGATGATTTTGGAGGGAGTTGAGTTGAAGACGAGTTGATTGAATACTTTCTCTTGTAGGATCAAGAGAAGACGAGATTGGAGCTTGCATCAAAGGAGGATTGTAATCTCTTGAATAATCCACGTACGGAACATAGCCATTGTTATTTTGACCGTCCTGAAAAAGTATAAAAAATTTAAATTGATTAATACTATGTCTTTTCAATACAAAAAACTGTTCGGAAAAATGATAATTATAATATATAATAATTATTTTAAATAAACGATAGAAATGCATTTAAGAATTATTTTACCTTTGGTGGAAAGCTCGGTTCCGTGTAATCCGCCGAATACCTATACATATCCTGACCCGGAACATTAACAGGTCCTGCTAGTGGAACACCAATTCGAGTGATAATTGATTCACTACCAGTCTCCGATTCTGCTCCTGGAATATAATCCATATCACAATGAACATTACTGTTAGAGGAACCTGTTCGTAGGTCTAATTTAAGATCTGATATGTTTGAACTTCTATCTGATTCCTTACATTGTTTCTCCATTGTATTCACGTCTGCTGAAACGAAATTAAAATGAATAGTGAAACAAAGAATTTGTTCAGACAGACTGTTGAGAAAAATAGAAAAACAGAATTGATTCAATTTATTCTAATAATTGAAATAGGAAAGTTACAACTAAAAAGAATGATTCTACAAAAATCTAATTCATTTCTCAGGTTTTACAACCAAAGATGCGTAAGCACTACACCTGAGTATAGCACGATTCATTCCAGCTCGCAATTCTTCTCTCCACCTTAACATGCAAAGCTAAAGGCGAAAAATTGGGCATAGCTTCCAGAGTCGAGGTTGGGCTTTTCATAGCTCCCGTTATGCACGAGAGACAAGCCTCTAGTTTTGATAGCTACAGAGTACAGATGAACTTGATTTTGATCTAATCTTGGCCACCAAACTAAAAGATACCATAGTTTCTCACCACAGCGGTATAAAGCCAAGTTTGCAGCCATTAGGGTCTTTTTCCTTTGTTTATTTTTTCGACTAGGTGTGAGTTCCAGGTTAGTTTTGCATACAGAATTATTTCCAGATACTCAACTTTCTCGCTTGAGCATAGAGATTGAGATATTGGAAATATTCTTGAAATGAACGTGCTACATAACATAACTGAATGTCCTTAATGGGAGGATAAGTTTTTATAATAAATTCTTTGTTCGGTAACCGAATATACATCTTCAAATTTCTACTAAGTAAGGCAGTTGCAGTATACAATATTTGGAAGTTTTAATAATCTATGGTCTTAACCAATAATGTACTAAGTAATATTTTAAAAGTAATAACTTACTCTCTGGAGGCTGTTTCTTATTGTTCTGTCTTTGACAAAGAAATATAATCATGATGATGATTATTATCACGATAATGGATCCAGCTACTCCAATAATTATGATCAGCATAGGAAAGCTCTCTGAAAAAAAATCTACAATAAAAAAGATTATCTAGAAATCGGAGCGGCCAAGGACAATATTTCCAAAACTATACAACTGCACCATTTTAAGATAAATCTTATTCAATTTTATAACTGCTAATAAAAAACTAGTATAGAAACCAAAGTTTCTAGAACATCTGAATATTGATATAATAAACTTACTTTGTGGCATCAAACTAATTTCGACGACATCACTTCCATATGGATTTGAAACACTGCAATTGTACATTCCAAAATGTTTCTCCTGCGATTCCCTGATGATAAGAGTCGATTTAATACCTTCAGGAAGAGGATCTTCTAGAATTGAATAGTCTTGATCATGGACATTTACTTCACGTCCATTGAATGTCCAAACAACTCGCTTTGGTGCTGGAATTGAAAATGCTGTGCACTCCACTCTAACATTATCTCCTTCGATTCCAAATTGTGTTTTATGGCTTACAATCGAAGGTGGCCCTAAAATAAATGTTGTCAAGGTTAACAAATTTCATCAGTTGATACGCGAATATTTAACTCAAATCAATATAGAATAGTGTCTTATGTTTTGAATCATATCAAAGTGTTCATTCATTCCAATAGGTTGTGCTCAACAGCCCAGGCACTAGAGCTGAATCTTTGTACCATTTCCCACGTTATCTACTTTTATTCCAGAAACTTCGTGGCTTCTATAGTTTGACTGGAGGAATTTTCAGTAGTTGTAATGGTTGTATTATTTTCTCTCCAAAATTCTTCTGTATGACCCCTTGTAAGTTCTCGCAGAAGCAAAGTATGTGTTTCATATTAAAGTTCACATTCACTGCACACAGGTTCACTAACTTTGCCAATTTTGTGCACGTCATGTTTCCTCAGGGTGCAGTGTCTAGTCACCAGGTCGGTAACTGTCTTCAAATGTCTTTTACCCAGTTTCAATAGCATGGTTGAGAGTTCCTTGTCTACTTTGGTCAATTATCTCTTTGTATGGAGGTGCCCTTGTGAAGACCTCCATTTGAGTTGGTATTCCATCTAGCCAGTTCTGATTTCCTCTTTTAAGCAATCTTTTGTGATTGCACAAAATGGTTCCGGACCTATGTGTTGGAATGGTATATACATTTGTTCGGTTATGAGATAAAGGCTGATAAAATTGGTTGTATATTCAACACATGACTACAGAGTTTTTTGTAGAGTATCCAATCGATTTATGGCGATTCTTCAATTATTTAACTATTTACAATCGGGGGAATTTCCCGAAGTCATTAGGTTTCCATGGGTAAGTCGGGAGAGCTCTAGTCTAAGACTTTTTATTATTATTTTCCTTATCATTTCAGGAATCTTGAGGAAATGTATTGAGGGTTGGCTGACATAGAGTTTTTTTATTGGATCTTGTCCAGGGGTTTTGTCAAGTTTCTAAGCTGAGTTGTTTTATGTTTGGTTCTAAAGCTTGGGGTTACTGAAAAACGATGTAAGTGTACTTTCTGGCAAGTGTTAAGAATGACTTGAGGAGTAAAGTGAGTCCGTACACCATAGTGGATACTTATTAGTGGGAGAGTGGTTTATTTTGATATATATTTGAGTATTCGAAATAGCCGTTAGGGTGAATAATATGAAAAACGACCCACCTTTAAGATAAACAGCTGCTTCGGCTCCAATCTCTGGAAATCCTGGTACTCTTGCTTTACAATAGTATCTACCAGCTGTTGTTTGGTCTATTGTCAAGGTTAAATTTGGATTGGTACTAACTATTTTATGCTGATCTTCATGAAGCCAGGAAATGTCAGGAACAGGATTACCGTCAACATCGCAAGACAGAGTAACACTCGAACCTAAATCAGCTTGTACTGACTTCGGCTTGGTACGAAACTGGGGACCATCTAAGAAATAATAGATAATAGTTAGTGAATATAATGTGTGAATATTCAAATGAATAACTTACAACTAATATCGAGAGTTTGACTTTCTCCGCTTTTTCCAACTGCATTGTGAACTTCGCATTTAACAATAGCATCATGGTGTTTTCTGGAGACATTATGGAGAACCATTTCTGTGTTAAAGTCCCCCAGTGCTGGTTCATCATTCAAGAACCATCTATAAGATACATCTGTTGGGTTAGCATCAGCTTTGCAGCCTAATCTAACTTCGGAACCTTCTGGAATACGTCCGTTGGTACTTAATCCCGACAGGACGGATACGGTTACTTTGGGAGCGTATTTAACCTACGAAATGAAAATTAATTGTTTAATAAATATGTATGAATGTATGTATTTACTTCTACTTAGTATCTGAGGAGAGTCTCAGAAGCTGGAAGCTACTTTAGTCCTATTTCCCGAAGGATTTTTAGGATATCTGCAGGCTTGCTTAATAAATATATGATACCTTTGGAAATCAAAAATGAAAAACATTGTGGCTTGATTCTCGATAAAAATAAGAGAGAAAAAGAATAAGTAATGCCACAAGGAGCGTACAGAAGATATTTTTTCCTTATACTTTTTATCGGCCACAAATTTACAAACAATAGCTATACATAAATACGAAACAACGCAAAACCCTAAATTTTACCACGAAAATGAGAACATTATTATATATTAATAAGGGAAAGAACAATACAGTTTGTGAAAAATCGTTATTGTAACAGTGCCTGGTCTGTAAAATCAGTATATTTTTAAATTTCATCCTGTTTTCCAACAACCTTCGGTATCAAGTCTGTAAAGCTACATCAACGCGTTAATAACACAAGAAAAAGAAATATAAATTTAAATCCTTCAGTTTTGCAAAAATATACGATCATTATGACATCGATTATTTGAACATAATAGATTGTTGAATTTAGCAATGAAATTGTTTTGAAAACTGCAATTGTCGGGTTCACATACATCAATTGAGAAAATTTATTATCAAACTTTGTTTAACAGAATGCAATATTCGTATGAATTATTACTCTTTTTAGAACGCTGGTAGAAAGCCTTCCAAATAGGGAATAAAAAAACGTTGGGATAAATGGATCGGCTCAGAATGGATTATTAGGGAGATTTTGTATCTAAAAATAATCGATTTTGTTTATCTGTAGCTATAAAATCGAATACAAATAACAAATGAGGCTATTTTTAAGCTCTAACTTCCTCATTTGTTGAATAAACTGTATATTTTTAACTTATATTCGTTAAATCTAGTTAAAATATTTTTAAATGATGGAATACTGACCTCCAATTTTAATTTTGCTGATTTATGTGTTCTCTCAGCTGTGTTCTGTGCTTGACACGTGAAAGTTGTGTTGTGGTGAACTTTTCTTGGCGTTAATTTTAATATCGACTTTGCTGTATATCTCTTTCCATCGGAAAGTTTTTCTACGATATTTTCTATGCCATCAGACATAACATTTCCTGGAAACAAAGTGTTTTTCAAAAATGATCGAATTTACTTAACCCAATCCAACCCAACTGAACTCAACTCAACCCAATTTTTGAAGAACATTTTGGTGAAGATTGACAATAACAAATGTGAACTATGTTATGTTGATCAAGGGGTCCCCCAAGGATCTGTTTTGAATGCGTTAATATTTCTTTTATATATAAACGCCTTCCTTTATACACAACAGCCAACTACAACGTATTATACGCTGATGACTCCACTCTAGCAACGGATGTAGAATCTCTTTCGGAACTCTCTGATAAACTTGGTAAGCTTTCTCATAATATTGTTGCATGGTGTAGTAGAAAGTCTTTAATAGTAAATACTAATAAAAGTGTGCTTATGCAATTTTTTTGAAGAAATAAAAAATGTTCCTACCCTACTATCAGAGTCGAGTCCACTCTCAGACCACAACATTTTTGGTAATAACTACAAATTATTTTTTCACTCAATTATATCTGAACTGTATATATTATGTTCTATGTATTTTTCCTATGTCATGTTGATGATATGAAATGAATAAAGTGTATCTGAATTTAATTTACCTAAGCCATCAATCCAGGTGATTTCAGCTGCAGGCTTGCCACCGTGACTAATGCATTCCAGCTCGATTTCTCTATCTTCGGTTGTGACTAGATAATTACCTTGTACAATTTTCGGAGGTTCGGGTGGAACTAATACAGTTAACTTGGCAAAGTGAGATCTAATACCTAACTGTCCTTGGGCTCCAGTTGATACTTGACATTCATATTTTGCATCATCGTCTAGCATTACTGGAGATATTTCGAGGGAGTAATCACCTAGAATAAAGAATACATAATATAATAAGTTATTCTCTTTTTTGAATTTTGTGATAAATTTTAGCTTCCTTTTCGGAACTTTAGTTCTTTACGTCAGGTTAGGTTTGAGCGACCGGGGGTCGCGACGCAAAAGATCTGACCGTTACGTTACGTTATGTTACGTTGCTTCGTTATGTGCCTTACTTGCGTGCGTGTGCTCTCTCCTGAGTCTCTCTCTCGTTTACGAAGCAGCGATTCATATGCTTGGGCCAGGAATCGAACCCGGGCCGCCCGCGTGGAAGGCGAGCATTCTACCACTGAACTACCGATGCTAGATTGAAATTCTATGCCTAGCTGGTATTCGCAGTGCTGGTGATCTACTTGAATTTGTTCGGATAAATTTTTACTATTATTTCCATAGTTTTTTTTGCGCGTATGATATTTTTTGTTTATTTACAGCATCGGTTGTCAGGACGGTAGGTTGTGTTTACTGGTTTCTAAGTTTAACACGTCGGTAAGTGATTTACTTACCGTTCAGACGTCGAAAAGTAAAACAATTTCACCAAAATGCAAAATATATTTTAAGCTGATCGAGAAGTATAAATGTCACCTTTGACATCTCGTTCATTTCGAAGAAATTTATTATTTTATTCGGAATTTATTTCAATACGATCGCGCAAAAAATGGTGTAAGCATCTCGAACGTTAAGGGTAATTACAACGTTTGCATGTAGATTCCTCTCGTAAAATTGGACAAAACGATATGAGGATTAAGGGGTCTAGCACATTTACTTTTCGAAATACAAGGTGTTGAAAACTTGAAACTGTAATATAACTTCAAATTAAAAATTTAACTATTCAATTTTATGTTTCCACTAATTTTTGTGTGGTAAACGTACAGTTCTTGAATGTCCAATTTGTATAATGCTACTGTTTCCCTTTTTAAACATACGATGCTGTTATAAGTAGATGTTGCCAGTCGGACTCCCTCATGAAGGGTACCGTACCATTATCTATATCTTCTTCACGGGGAATCGAGCCCTGGTCTACGGGTCTACTACGTGAGAGTCTGGTTTGCTTACTACTCGACCACCGAAGAATATGCAAATTGTTTATCTATAACGTCAGATGTATTACATAATTTTATAAAATCTGAGGTCCCCTTAAATATCCATTTTATTCTGTTTTAAGTATTTGTTGTTAATTTGTACAGATTATTTCAAATTATATTTTGGCATTTTCGCAACTCGTGCGCAAAAGTATAACTTCACGCACTTGTATCATGAATAACTATTGTGCCAATCAACTTGATGATAAGATTTTTATTTTTATTTATAATTAATACTACTGTATATTTTTGTTAAATGAAGTTTTATCTAGAGTAAAATAAATTCTTATATTAATATGTGTATTTTTTTATTGATTCAAAAAATTTTTGCTTAAAAGGAACTAAAGTTCCTACCGTGTGTCCCACGACACGTTCTACATTTTTTCTAAATAGTCAACATAATATAAACAGGATATATTATTGAAATAAATGGAACATCCAAGCAATTAAATGCAGCGAACTATCCTGTTAACACCAAGGCTTAGTTTTAGACCATCGAGAGAGAGAAATGTGCAGTGCAGGCGTTTGAAAAATCTCGCAGAGCACGTTCGTATGGCCCAGCTATATAAAATATCAACGATTGCGCAAAATAGGTTCATTATTCAACTGGTGTACTTTACCTACGTTTAGCCCGCATTTGGTTTGTCAATTATGATGTTCCTTGCGCTTGCAGTTTTTTTATGATTATGACAATGCGAATGCCTTACAAAATATATTATAAATTATATATTTGATAAAAAATTTTGAGTTAATTAGAAGTTTTTTGGGAGCTCTGCAACGCTTAAGCCGCCTCTATCCATTAAAAATAAATTGTAGATATTCACAGTTGGTACATTTATATTTATTTTGATAAGCAGGAAAGTGACTATAACTTTCATCATTTTTCATTTAATGTACTGAGTTTTTTCTTCGATATTCTATATAGCAAACATAGTTTATTTATTTCGTCGTCTGTAGGCCTGATGCGACAAAATTACGTTCGAGCTTCAGCACACTTCAGCATCGCTTTTATTAGTTAATAAAACCGGTCCAGCCATCATAACTACAATAATAATATCATGACGCGGCTATAATAAAAGCAGAAAGTCGTAAAAGAAGTGGAAGGAGTTAATATTAGTGTCTTTTCAGCAATTTGTAGAAAATTCCAGATCTTTTTCTTAAAACGGAAGATATACATTAACCTCTCCAATTCCGGCGAGACTTGAATACTCTACTGCAGGACCGAAATAAAAGAGGTTTTTATGTAGAGGTTTACGTGAGAGGTGTCGACAGAAGTGTGGATAATGATCAAACTTTATCGCGATTTTTTCTACCTTCACCTTTTGCAAACTTGAAAGGGAATGAATTTCACAACAGTTACTTTGAATAGCATCTTTTTTATTTAATTCGGAAATGTAGTTCCTAAATTATTCGGTGGAATAATAACAATTGAAATTGAAATTTGCGGTTATATCCTTTTGGTCCCTTTTAACCTTCTATAGCGGAATTGTATTCCCACTTCTACATTTTTGTGACCAATAACTACACTTGTTAGAAACACTGCGTCAGATAAAACACCAGTGGGTCTATTCACTAACAATGAGAGCTCCTACGGGAGTACAGCGGGCTATATCATAATTTGCAATTTTGAGAGAGCTCGCATGCGCACTTTATAACTGTGTACTCTCAGAATAGGAGTTCTCACTGTTATTGAATAGACCCCCAGTGTTTAGCAGGTACTAGTAGCTACGTTCAGTATTTGCATCGACCAACCATAGATATGAACTAACTTTTAAAACATTATCGGTCATTTTTGTCAAAGACTAGGAGAAAGGAGAAATAAAAAGTAAATGTTTGTATAAAAAACACTAGAGGTTATTAACAAAAACAATTCGAGATTTATCTGGTGACTACAATATAACCTCACATCACAGATACACAGACTAATCTTTCTCGCCGGTCAAAATATTCCGAGCAAAACAGATTTACATCGGACTAATCTGAGCGGAATTACCGAACAATTCAGATTTACATGCTCAATTCAACGCGTTGTTTTAATTATGAAGGCGTGTTTGTAAAAATCTTTTTCAAAAAAAAATTCTTTACATTGCACTAAAAACCTAATGAGTAATACTGATTATTTCTTGTTAATGTGAAAAAAAAACAAAAAAAATTAATGTCAACGTAGAAAATGCTCGCCGCGAATGTCTCGGCAACATGCTGATATAAAAATGTCTAATTTTTTATAGGTAGATATAATACATTCAATAGCCTCTTGGTGTGCGTCATCGTTTGTGACGAATATCCGGGTTTATTTTATTTGCTATTTTTACATATAGCTAACCTTACACTCGATAAATAAAGTCATCTGGATCGTATTTAGCCAAATTCGAATAGACTATTGAATTACTAATTACCAGCTTCTTTTCTTACTTACTTCTACTCAGTTTCTGAGGAGAGTCTCAGAAACTAGTAGTTCCTTTAGTCCTATTTCTTGGAGGAATTTTAGAATGTCTGCAGGCTTCAACTTAGGCAAATGTTCCTCTTCTATCCAGTAATCTCCTGGATGCTGAGCTCTAGGATTCTGGAGTGCTGTGCAGTTGGAAAGTAGGTATGTGGATGGAGGTTTCTTCTCCCATTCCACAAAATCTGCATTCT
>CAJUYI010002078.1:0-37329 GCA_910591695.1 Galerucella pusilla
CTGTACATAGAAAAATTCAAATGTACCACTAGTCAATCCAAATTAGAAATACAAGTTTTTGTAATAACAAAGTTTGCTTTGGAAAGTCATGTTATTTTCTGCAATAGCAACATCAGCATTCCATATTCGTAGCAATTAAAAACTGAAAAGAAAAAATCCTCACAAAAAGAAACGTGACAAAATTTTTCTACGTCTGCAATTATGTTGCAGTGAGCATTAAAAATATAACCTCACCTTATTTTGAAAGTTGAGTCTTCATTAAGCGACAATTACGATAGGAATATTCATTGTTTCAAAGCGTACCGCTCTATCAAAGGCCCATTGTGACTGGTTCATTGTTATTTAAATATACAGACGGCGTTAAAATGATAATGACATGTGGATGCTGTTGGAATAACGATTAAAAAGTTCCATTAATAATGTCGTGCAACGCAGATGCGATTGGTTAAGTGTTATAGATGTCGCCTACAATGCATCGTGTTCACAATTTATTTATCAACCAGAAAAACAGAGTGGAACAATTGAAAGTTTCCACAAATTATTCACGAAATTTTCCTTTATTTTTCGAGCATTATTTTACTCCTATCTAGTTGAATATACTTATTGTGAACTTCGATAAGACGTGCTAGTGACCATTTTAAAAGAGCAAACTATCATCCTCAAGGAAGAGCTGTGGTTTATTTCCCAATAGGAGTATCCCTTCTCTGATGAAGCGTTCTTAATGCCACCTGATCCAGATATCTTGCTAAATACGCTGAACCAGCTACCAACGAAAGAGACTTCCTAGCTTTATATCCTGTGAGTCAGGATCTACAAGGGCACCTACCGGTTTGAGAGTTGAAAAATGGAGTGAAGTGAGAAGAAGAAGATCATGAGGATCGGAGCTGATTGGACAGAGTAGTCTACAGTTTAGAATGGCCTCTATTTGCACTAGAACCGTATAGAATTCTTCGTAAGTGAGAAACTCATCTCCAAAGAGAGAGAAAAGTTCTTCAAGCCATTAAGCAGGAATAGAGTGACTCTGACTGGCACTGTCAAAAAGAGTCTAACAGGGTGATAACGACGTAAGCTGTCTTTAACATCAATCATAAATGTATGCAGCAATCTTGTACTGTTTACACGAGAGAGTAGGTTGACTAATGAAGCATTAATTAATTCAACTGGGGTAATGGGCGTGCTAATTCGGGGAAATAAAGAGGCAAAAGCTGCATCAAAATGTAAAAGAGTGTGGTGCCTGCGTGAACATTTGAATTGAAATTGTTATGCTTGTAACCAATTCAATTTGTACACCAATTCCTGGATTTTACAAATGCATACATTTCGTAAGAAGATGTAGCAAAGAAACTTTCATGCCGAAACTTACGTAGTAGTTTTAATTGATATACAAAAAATAATTAAGTGGCTGGAAAAAAGTGATATAGAAATGGAGGTCGACTTCTTTAAGCATAGCAATACATTTTTTCCGAACCAGAGCCAATTTAACAAAATTGATAGTTCATAATAATATAAGCTTATTTTTGAACCACCTTTCCAAATCTGTTATTATTTTTTATGAAAGCTATTTGGTGAAAAAGTTAGCTCGCGTTTGATAGTTTTGTACAGAAAACACAGTGTATACCTAAAAATGTAATCGAATTTTAAATGTTCATGGGATTAACAAATTATCAAAATTCTCTGTAGGTAATAAAGAGAACGATGATAGAGGCCTTTGAGAGGTGATAGACTCTGTATACTTAGTATATAATATAATTTATTTTCCAAACGGTAACAATTCACTTATTTTGAAGAGTGCCAAGATCAGTTGAATGTATGTGCAAAGTAAAATAGGAGGAGCAAAAAAGTGGATGGAGTGTAGATGAGAGCTTATAATTAATATTTGCAATTCATTATTTTCAACGCTTCCGCTTGGAGTGTCTGTAGAAGATTATATTTCAAAATTTGAAGTATTTTTTCAGAAATAATTGATTATAATATAATCTGTACTGTTTGCTGGAGGTGTACTCCTCGCTCAAGCCCAGTCAAAAGTTCATACTAAGGTTTTTCTCTTGTTGTGTCAATGAAAAATTATAATTGGAATGGGACCAATGTAAATGTACCTATATACAGTAGGATAACATTCACCCAATGTATGTCACTGGGATGACATCCAATAAGACCTGAAATATCTATTTTGCCTTTCCCTTCCACTCAGTGTAGGGAAATTAATGAAAGACCTGCGTTTTTTTGGTCTAACTTTTAGGAGAGGTCTTAGGATATCCTGTATTGCTCTGCTGTTCGAAAGTAGAAGCTTTTTTCATCCCTTCCACAAGATCTACATTATTGTTGTTCCATTAGTGTAGTCTTAATCTTGCTAAGACATTCCTTTGTCACCACCAGCTTGGAGTTTCCCAGGAGTACTGTCTCAGCTCTGAAATATTTTTGCAATGGTCCAATCTTCTCATTTTTTTCCGCTGCCAATTTCTTCCGATATTATATTGGTATTGCTACCGCAATATGCACCGGCACCCAGTCTTCCAGTGCTAGTTTATCCGCTATTCTATTTCGTTCCATTCCAGTGTGTGCAGGAACTCACAGTACCATTGTTGTAATTTGTAATGCAGCGGACAATGCAAAAGCTCCAAATGTGTGATGGAATGAATGGAAACAGCTGAAATTAATTTGACGTTTCTTTAAAGACTCTTGACAAGCATTGCGAAGTAGAACTTATTCTGTACTACCAGATTCCGTAGTGTTATTGTAGTTATTGTTTTGCACGTTTTGATGTGATTGTCATTAAAGTAACTTCCAAATATTATGCATACAAATACGAACTTTTCACAAATTTAGTAATACTGGATGACCTCTTAAATTTTGACTATTGCCGTGAGTAATTTTGTAGATAGTGATTATAGTCTGCTATTGATCACTGCATTATTAAAACGAAATTTGAATTTTGATAGGTTTTATTTATTGTAACGTATTGAAAAAACAAAGACCTCAATTATCAGTTTGAATATAACGTTCTACAAATATTCTAGCATATTCGGATTCCAGTATTCCTGACTTGTCGACTAAAAACTAAAATCGAAGCTCAGTGTAACCATCGATTTATACGTGATTCTTTTCAAATTGAATTAATTGCTAACCGATTAAATTTCGATGGACTTTTGTCAACTTGTGATGGATTGGAATTTCAAACGAACATTGAAAAATTTTATGAGAATTCGGTTTGGTCGTTGTCACAAGTTTTTTTATTTCATTTTTTGTTAAATTTATTTATTTATGTTATTTGTTGCCAAAACTGTCGATGTGGACACTCAAAATAGTTATTTACGTAAATAGTTATGAAAAGAGCGATATTGTTCAACAAGCGTAATATTTGCCAAAACAAGCGCTAGTTCTGCAAATTGCGCGAGTTGAAAATGTCGCTCTCTTCATAACGTGTTGACGTACAACGTTTTATCTAATTCCGCGCTTTTATAATATTTAATAAAATCTTGAATTACAATGGTAATATTGAAGTGGATTCAAATGGTGTTAAAAGTATTCCTACTATGAAGTATTCACCCAGAAAATTGACTTACTTTAAATAACTGTGTCCCCAATGATGTTTTTTCCAATGTTTATAAATCTTAAAATACTATTGAATTAACATTATGGGGTAATTGTCAGTTTGAATAATGCAATAATTGTCAGTTTTGACAGTACCTACCTAATTAATGAATTATTCTTTGAAACTCATTGTCAGTGTCAAGGACGTATTGAAGATAAACAAGCATTCTTTACATTTTGGTTGTCCCCAACACATTTGAGACGAGACTCATTACAGGATGCCAAATCTCGTATAACAAGAATAGTAATTCATATTCAAGATCTTAGCAGTATATTTTGTTTAAAATGCAAGAAAAATGTGGAAAGCATTCAAAATAGGTATGACCAATGACCAGGTCAGTGTTTTCAAGACATTTATGATAGTGAGTTTTCAGGTTTATTCGGCAGGCGAAAGACATTTGTGTTTCACATACATGCGAAAACGCTTTAGCAGTCCTTAACCAACAGCTGCCCTCTCTCCGCCACGCTTGATAGTCAGACTGGATGAATCACTGCAAGTGCCAAACGTGATGTCGGGACTGCCCCCATGCGCACAAACCCATTTTCAATGCTACTTTCCACTACAGCTCTTGCAAGACATATAAATACTCTGTGGAGATGTGTATCATATTTGTCCCCCAATTATGTTGGTGTTTGTTATTGTTTCTGGAAAAAATGTCATTGCCTAACAAAATATTAGTTATCAGAAGTCAGGCACGAGAAATAATTCAAGAGAAATGGAAGGCATCATATTAGATACCAATTTGATGATATTATGCTTGAACATGTACAAAACTTTTTGTGACTTCCACCCTACCATCCGGATTTGAATCCCATGAACCAAATTTATCAAGAATTCAATAAAAAATATCGAACCCTATTTTACTCTCACGCTAGTATATTTTCGTAAATAAATATGTTCATTAAATATCATGAAATTATACTCAGCACACAACCCAAATAAACCAGTTTACAAAACAAGACTTTGCGAATCAAGTTATTTTTATACGATGGTCAAAGAATTCGAAAAAAATGTAGGTAAAATCTGAAAGTGACCGAAGCAGTGAGCATCAAGAAATAAAGTGTGGTATTAGAAAAAAAAATGTCGGTACTTTTAACATTGATTGTATGTGCAGTAATTTCGACAATCATTTATTGGTGGAGAAGAGTCACTAAGAAAAGATATAAATTAAGATGGATACCAGAGGTTCCAAGAATACCAATTTTGGGCAATATTTTGGATTTTAAAAAGCCTACAGGTATCGTAATAAATTTTTTCTACTCCTATACTTTAAGTTGTTAATTAAATGCCAATTTTCAGTTTCATAATGATACTCATTATAACACTGGCTTTCATTATGAAACTGAAAAATTGACCAATAGAAATTTAAATTTTCAAATACCCAAGTAGACCCAATATTTTCTGTAGAATGTTTGACCTAACCAGACCGAAAATACTTAATGTCTGAGGAAAATACATATTTAAATTCATTCAATATTGTATAACAGTAACATACTTATACGCTTTATGCTATCAGTTCAACCGTGGTCCCGTGGCGCAGTTAGTAAAGGCGCTGCATGAGGTTTTTTTCGATCTGTACATTCCGGTTTCGAGTGTTTCGGGTGGTACATTTTTTTTATATATCAAATTTCTTCGTAGAAAAAATAGTGTATGCAACTCTCATGCAATGGTTATCAATACACTCGCATTAATTAAATGCCAATTTTCAGTTTCATAGTGATATACTCATTATAATACTGGTTTTCATTATAAAACTGAGAAATTGACCAATGAAAAATCTAGATTCTCAAATACTCAAGTAGGCAGACCCAATATTTTCTTTGACAGTGTTTTATGACAGTTTAAATCTTTCGCGTTAGTTTTTAAAAGAAATGTTGACCACCAGACCGAAAATACTAAATGACCAAGGAAAATACATATTTAAACTTATTATTTTTGTTTACAATAATTTATTACTAAAATTGTATAACAGTAACATACTTAATATACGCTTTATGCTATCAATTCAACCATGTGGCACATTTTGTAAAGGCGCTGTTTAAGGTTTTTTTCGAATGTGTACATTCCGGGTTCGAGTGCCGGGTAGTACATTTTTTTATTTATTAATACACTCGCATTAACCATACGAAAGTCGCCTTTGGCTCGTTTCGTATCCCGGTTAATGCTTGTGTATTAATAACCATTATTACAATATGATCGTTGCATGATATAGGTACTATTACGTTTAATCCGATTCTAAATAACTATAACTTAAATCATTCTATTTTGTAATAAATTTTCATGAATCTCAAAATCGTTACCCTGCAGATACCTGGTTAAAAGTAGGAGGAGTAGAAGGAGTAGAAGGAATTTTGGAGTGGGTATTTGAGGCACGCTGAAAACATGTTCAATTGCTATATAAGACCAAATAAAAGGCTTTAGAGAAGTAGAATAAAAAGGTGGTATGAGCTATTCCCTGTTAAGAGCAACAATGCTGTATTAAGAGCGTTTATAATATTAGGTTAAGAGAAAATTCAATTGTGTAGAAATTGTCTAGTTAGTGTTTTATGGGATTTTTGTTCTGTTCATGTGCATTAATTTCAGAGTTACTGCATGTATTTGGTCGTTTTGTTACTGCAAATAATGGACTTTGTTCAATAGAATTACTAACACATAAAATAGTGCTTTGTTCAAATTCCAAACTGATGAAATTTATTTTGAGTGGAACTGATATTCTTGATAAAAGCGAGCACTATAGATTACTGGACAATTGGTTGGGCCAAGGACTTTTAACATCGAATGGTAACTTTCTAAGATCTTTTGTAGTATCCATGATTATTTTTTGTTAATTCTAGGTTCAAAATGGAAAAAAACAAGAAAAATTATAAATCCATCCTTCCATTTTTCTTTTTTGGAAACTTTTATAGATATTTTTGAGAATAATAGTGAAATACTGGTCAATTTATTAGAAAAGGAAGCTGAAAAAGAGAGTGTACATATTTTACCATATCTCACCATGAATGCTTTGGATGTAATATGTGGTAAGCTTTTTTGTGTTGGCTACAAACGAAAAGCATAAATAAACATGTCATTACCAAATACGACAATTACTTTTAAAACTGAAAGCAATGTTATTAAAAAAGTGTTGAAGGTGAAAACAAAAAATAGCCCCATTAATATAAAGTCAAATATCTAGAAAGTCAAAATGTAATTTCCATATTGGTGAAACTTATTTTGAAATTTTGAAATCAGACACACAATGAACACTTACGAGCATACAGCCCGATGAATCCCATTACGCAAAACATTTACTTGACACCAAACGTTCATTAACACCTAACACAGAGCGATAAGTATTACCATTGATTAAAAATTAATCAATGGTATTACATATTTGGAACAAGAACTAGATTTCCGTAGAGAATTAGAACTAGAAGCCACTTGAGATCCACAATATATGAAGTCGTCAATGAACAGATAAGTCTAGAGAGCTGTCTCTTCAAGTACAAGCAGATATAGTTTCCATTGCACAGTTATACTGATCTAAAATCGGGAAAAGATATCCAGGGTATACCCTTAAGAGTTGATAATACCCAATATTCAATATTTGTAGTATTATATATTTCTATTTATTCAGGGACGTATATAAGGGGGGGTTTTGGAGGTTCAAACTCAATAAAAGTACAATAATTTTTTATTAGCATACTGCCGCAATATGAGTATTCATCGGGATTGTGGCAATAGAAATAGATTCTTCAACAATTGTGAATAATTTAGCTGAAAAGGTTAAATTTACTTTTGTGAGATTGATTTTCTGTTTTAATAGAAGCTTCAATTTTCAATCATCTATCACTTTTTAAAATAAGTGCTCCCAAATTAATATACAGGTAACATCTCGGCTGGTATGGGAATGCGGCGAAGAACTGGCGACTCGGAACAGAGTAACACTGGATGGGTCCCAGGTCACAAAGGAATAGCTGGCAATGAAAAAGCTGACGAACTTGCAAGAGCAGGATCGTCAACACTGATGAACGGATCCGAACCATCTGTGGGCATCCCCAGATGCTCCACTAGGTAATGGTTAAAAGGGTGGGTAAAAGAACAATCCAAAAAACTCTGGAAGAATACGCCCAGGCAAACACATGGGAAGAAATTTATGAAAGAACCATCAGAAAAAGTGGCAAAAGAACTGTTGGTTCCATTTATAATAGTAATACGAATAGATTTCACAAAGTAAGGGACCAAACAGTAATTTCGAACATATTCTTTTTTTTTTTTAATTTCTTGGGAAATTAGACCACAATATTTTTAAATTCTTTATTTCAACGTTTCGGTAGCGTTCCAGCTACCGTTGTCAAGAAAAAATAAGTAGAAATGAATTTTTATCCCTAACTGACACAACATTTTTTCTGTTGTGTCAGTTAGGGATAAAAATTTAAAAAAATTAAAAATATTGTGGTTTAATTTCCCAAGAAATTAAAAAAAGAATGCATAATATACCACAAGGAACATACAGAAGATATTCAAACATATTATTCTCTCTTGTATTTTCAGAGAGATAAAACCATATTGTTTCCATTTTCATTTCAACATTTTCAAGTATAATTCATACTTCATATTATCAATATGACTAATTAGTCTTAGTAAAATGATATAGCTTCAACTTCCGTTATACATTTAGATGGATTTTATTTTGTCAGGATATATTTATTTCAGAAGCAGCAACGGGTATACCAATTAATGCTCAGAAAAATCCAAAATCTGATTACGTTCGCGCTGTTCGGGAAATGTGCAGGGTTTTAATGGATAGAGCCTTTTCACCAATAAAAAATTTCAATCTTACCTACCGGTTAACACCAGCTTTTTACAAAGAACTCAGTTGCGTTAAAATTCTTCATGAGTATGCTTTCAATGTTATCAATTTACGACAACAAGAAATCCAGCGGAAAGAAGAAGAAAATGAGATTACGAAAAGCGATGAGGGAATTAAAAAGAGGAAAGTATTGATAGATTTATTGTTAGAAGCAAAAATTGATGGAAGACATCTTTCTGACGACGAAATTAGACAAGAAGTTGATACATTCATTTTTGCGGTATGATTTTTCTTATTATTTGGTTTAATCATTAAATGCGGGATGAGAATTATTCATTTCATTTTAATACTGTGAATGACAGAAGCTCGTCCTAATTTTATATTATATGTTACAAACAATTTTTTGCAAAATGTTTTCCTTCTTATTTTGTAGATATTCCTGAGCAATTTTTCTGTTCATAATTTAATACCCCAGATGTTTTTCCTTTTGTGCGATCTTACTTTTTTCGACTTTAAACCCAGGAATCCCAATATCAGATACAAGAAGACCGAAATTGAAAATCTATTTTTTGCATCTCTACGATTCGAACAGTCAATAACCCAATAAAAGTCTGCGAATTTATGAAGTGGACTGTCGGAAGCATGAAACCTCTCCTTGTTTTTTGTCAACACTTTAATGATTATTCAGTATTTTTCCAAATGAGAAGCTTATTTTAGTTTCATATCATTCCTATAAATCTTTATTAGTCATTTAACATTAGGTTTTATACCAAGCGAAAAGTTTTTGAGAGAATGATTTTTGTTTTAGGGACATGACACAACGGCACTTGCTATTGGTTTTACTCTGCATTGTTTATCAATCCATAAAGATATACAAGTAAGTATATTTGTTTATGAAGATCAATATATTCAATATTTCACATTATGTTGTGCATCATTTGGGCATTAGTGGCGTATAAAAGCAGCTTGTCGATCTAAAGACTCCGCTTCTTTCCAGTAATAAGAGTAGGTCCATTTGATATACACATAAACGGTCATTATTTGACACACATCATTTTTCAATACAACTGAAAATTATTGTCCCAAGACAATATCAATCCAAATGTATGTGACTAGACAACTGCTTTGAAGTAGACTTCGACTTGGAGCAGAGCTAACGCAAATAAAAAAAAGTACAGGCCGTCATCGTCTGCTGCTTGGCAACTGATCACATGACGTTCAAGTCTCAGATGCTTTGAGTAAATATTGTCTCTAGAGATTTCGTTTGGTTATTTTATTTTGAATGGGATTCGACACTGGAACAATAATTATACGTTGACGTGCTTGTACTGTTGTCTATCTGCGTTAACTCTATGGAACTACTCTCGCTGATAATATATCGTTACTTTCAAATCAACGAACGTGCGCACATAGGATATTACTTACATACATTCGACGGCACACTACGTCGCGTACTCCACCATAGATAAAAAAATACTTATAGCTGCGAAACTTACCCGTGGCGCCCTCTATTTGTACGGGGGGCGCCACCTTGAGAGTCCCGTCAGTACCTCTAACACAAATCAGGCGGTTGTGAACTTCGCTAACAGCCGAAAAATAAGATTTCTGTTATTTTGCAGTTTTTGGCGGCATATTCAAAATTACTGTAATTTCACTTTTATTGCAAAATGACATTTATGGTCCATTTTTTGACAATTCATTCAAAGTTACTCAACATATTACAATAATAACATTCAAATAGTCAAGTAAAATTAAATGACCATATAATGCCTGAAGTGAGAAAAATAAAGCAATAATCATCAAGTTTATATATTTTATTGAATAAAAAAAGTATACAGTGGATGAAACATTTTTTACATATTCCAATGAAAGACATGAAGAAAAATAGATGTTAGGAATTCAACAACAATGCTGGGTAGTTCAAAGCTGTATGGACGAACTTCTGTCACTTTTTGTTAAATGGAACAGGTCTTTTTATAAAGATAAAGCTTACCGGGTCCACCTCACATTACAGTCTTTCACCATACATATTCTCGACATTGTCTATTAAAGTAAAAGTCGTACTATAAACAATAAAAACCAACTACGAATACTCAACACACACACAACTTAAGCAAAATAGTTTTTAAAAACAAAAACTGGAAAAAACTCACGATACACGTCATCAAACGTTGTTCTGCAGCTGTCACCATAGATAAGTTGTCAGTTTGTTAGGTTAGGATGTCAGCGCTGATATATGCGGAAGAATCTGCAACTACCACTAACGATGTTACAGTTTTCATTGAATTGGAAATTTTAGTACTGACGGGACTCTTTATGTGGAAGCACCCTCGCGCCTTCAGAGATCCCCTACCCTGTACTCCACCACAAAATTTGTCGTAACTCGGCAATTTTAATGTTAAGCTATTTCAAGTTCGCTATCATAAACGGAGAGGATATGGTTCAAAAGATACTTTCTCAATTAACCTATGTCACATTCCTTGTTTCTGTGGCTTTTTAATCCAATTATTCCACAACATCCTTTTCAATTTAGTGGAGATCTTTTACGTATCTCCAAAGTTCAATGTCCAATTCAAATGGAATTAGAGATGACCACCTTGGAGCTATGTTAAGGACAACGTGAAAAAGTTATGCTTGAACTTACCTAGTGGAACAGCATGGAGGCATAAGCTATTAAAATGTTGGTTTCAATTAAGGTGTGTGGCTGGTGAGGTGGTTGAAAGCCAAACAGGTAAAGTCCATTCATGTAACATTCAAGGAAAGGGAAATTACTGGCGCTTTATATCAAGCATTTTTACTGGCAAATGAAAAAGAAATGGAATGATGCATTTTCATGTGTGTTAAGGCGTGTCCACACAATGCCGCTGTTTGCCAATTGACAAAGCCGTAAACGCGTCCGATGGCACTTGCTAATAAAGAATCAAATTAGAACGAAGAGTGGGAACATGCCAACCATTGGCCTCTCTCGGCTTCTGTTGTAATTTAGACTGTCTGTCAGTTAGCGCACGTTCTTTCAAATGGAGTGGACGACCGAGAAAGTTATGAATCTTGTCAATCTGCACCATTATCGTCGTGTTCTGTGAACATTGTGTGACTTAATAAATAGATGCTATCTAGACGTTTGTACAGTCGCTGGATTTGCCGAACCCTACTTTTCTTTTTGTGCTTAATCGTGATAAAGAAAAACCATTACAGGGTGGTTATAAATTGAGTTTCTAACTCAGTTCAAAAATATGATTATAATGACGTGAGTCTCAAAAACAACGTTGGATGAACTAAGAGAAAGTGACAGTGGCCTACTTGGTGGTAGTATATTTCCCAAATAATGATGGAAGCTGAATATTTGCTGCATATATTTTGGAAATCAATAACTTCATACAGAGATGTTGACAACGTTTCTCAGAATAAAAGTTGGGTGATAGATTAACAGTATCCAAATATTTAATGCTCCATGAATGTCAAACTTCTAGAAGCCAATTCTTGATATCCTTTGATTTTGAGCGATTTTGCAGTACAATGACCAGCTGATAGCAAATCTTGTGCAATCCTTCAGGTGATCGATTTCAGTGAAACTGAAAAATTCCGAGACGCCGTAAAAACTGAAAAAGTCGTTGAGAAACGGATGACCTTGAGTGTAACGAATTCTTGAAAATTGGTGTCCTGTTCTTGTAATTAGTGATCCAAGTGATCAAAGCTCATTGAGATAAATATCGTGTGACTATCTGGGACATAAGAGAATCATTGATGGAAATTGTGTTGAAGTCACTCTTGTAAAAAAACACATTCAAAGGCATTTGTCTTGATAGACTTAATATCATCAAAGCTTTCTGCCACTATCACTGGGGATCCGACGAAAATACCTTATTAAGAGTTTACAGATCCCTCATCCGTTCTAAACTAGACTACGGCAGCTTTATTCACATGTCAGCCTCCAAATCCACCATCGACTCACTGAACTCTATTCACAACTCTATACACAATGCTAGTCTATACTGTGAAGCAAATGAGCCACCCCTGTTCCTAAGACGTCAATTCCTCCTCCTTTCATACGCTGCATCAACATCTTCTGACCCTGTTTACCCTTTGTACACATCAATATCACAACATCATCCTTCCAACACTACTTCCAAACGTAGCGTGAAATCTATTGCCCATCTTCTTTTCCCATTACTTGAGAATACCGACCTTTAAATGACCACTCCGCTCCCCAAACCTCATATCCCTCCTTGGACTAAACAACTTTGATGATGTAGTTCTCTACAAAGACGCCTCAAAAACTTTTTTTGGTGTTGGCTGCTCTGTCACAACCAACCACGTACTAATAGGTTCCTATCGGTTGCCCTCAACATGTAGCGTTCACACTGGTGAGTTGTATAGCATCTTCCAAGCTTTCAAGCAAATCTCTACTCCTGTCAAGCGCGTCGCCATTTGTACCGATTCACTTTCCTCAATTAATTCACTCAATACTATAATTACTGATCATCCAATAGTTAAAAAAATCCATGACATCTATCAAACCCTCTCAGCTCGTGATGTAACAGTTTGTCTTATCTGGCTCCCATCTCACATTGGAATTACTGGCAATGAAAACGCTGACCACCATGCTAAAGAAGCCTCTTCTTTCATCACCACAACAACGTTCCAGCTCCCAGATGACATAAAACTATTATTCAAAAAGTCCGTCAAGGAGTCCTGGCAAATTTTTGGCACAACAGCCCTTTACGATATACAACCATTAATCGGCTGTCTCCCTCGACTTCTTAACCAGGAGAAAGGCTGCTGTCATTAGACGATTGCGGATCAACCATACCAGATACACACATAGTTACTTGATGTCTCCTGAAAACCTTCCCGTCTGCCGTCACTGCAATAGTGCTTTAACCGCTCAACATATCCTCACAGACTGCCAGGAATACACCATTACATATAAGGGCCTAGACCTAAGACCAAACCTGAGAGAGCTTTTAAACTGCGCCGCTGAAATCCCAAAGACATTGAAATTCCTCAAAACCACTAACCTCTACCTCAAAATATAAACTAGATTGACATTTTACATATTTTATGTTTTGAGATAGTGTATGTATTTATATATTATGTCTTTTTGTCTTTTTATAGTGCCAATGGCCATAGTTGTCGAGGCAATTAAATTCTAATAATAAAAAAAATTTTGGAAGTTTGAAATCAGATATGATTCTATATATTTCGTATTGAAGTGCACATCATCGTTTTTCATTCAAAATATGGGTTTATTATTTTGCTTAAATTTTGAAGTGGTCTTACAACTTAGCGAAATATAATATTCCCAAAAAATCAGTTAAGAAACTCAGCCAAAACTTATAATTAGAAAAATTGATTGATTAATTCTACAAATAAGTAATACTTTTTTCAATGATGGCAAAAAATACGATTGGTTATATAAAACCAAACAGCATTGAAATTCCAACTTCCTTTTTTATTTTTTTATTAATTAAAGTTGGAAACCGCTTTTATTGAACGTGAAGAGTAATTGAATTTTTAGGATGAAGCTGTGGAGGAGCAAAGGCAAATTTTTGGTTGTGACAGAAACAGAGAGAGTACAAACCGTGACTTACAGGAGATGAAATACTTGGAATTGATCATCAAGGAATCTTTACGGTATTGTACCAGAAACTCATTAACTGTACCTACCCATTCGGGAATTTATATCTTATTGAGTCCCTACTGAATTTTTCATCACACGTACCAGTCACTCTTAGATAATCGGAAATAAGTGTTCATGGATCTCGTGATCTATACTGCTAGAAATTCAATACAAAACCTCACACACTAAGAGTAGGCCAGACGATAGGGGTAACAGCTACAAGAAATTAGCGATACGGCTGATTTTTTTTCATAAGTACCTGGAAGTATGTAGATTGATAAACAAAAAAGTTTACCAGTCTATCGATTTCCCAAATTAGAAAAAAAAAATCGAAAAACTCTTTTATTCCCGAAAGTTTTCAATGTTTCGCGCTAGGAGGGAGGTAAAAAACACCACCGTATAGAAGGAGTGTTTTGCAACAAAAAAGGTTCCCCGCGTTTCCTTCTTCCGAGCAATGGTTTGTCCGGAAAAAATTCGGTAAACTAAGTATGTGCTCCGATTCCGCGCGACTCTATTTTCTGAAGCGCGTCGGAGTACACTATAAACTTTTGTACAGTAATAATGTGGATATATATAATTGTGATACGGCGTTTTCAAAAGGAAAGTGTCGGCTTAGAGACGGCATTTTTTTTGTCATGGCACATAATCATTTTCAGCAAATTACTCATATAATAAAAATATTATAACTCCAAGAGCACATCCATATCTCAAATCTCAAACCACAATAAATTTTATTATAGTCCCCAAAAAAGGACACATATGATGCTATTAGTTTCTGTACATTATTACCATCATCAGGATAAAATATAGAAAGAAATGGTACACTTAATAAACATAGATCTTATGTAATTATGTTAAAATTATTAAAACTAAAACTATAGCTTTAATGTAATATGAATGATGAACATATAATTGAGAGTACAAATTGAGAATATTACGATTGTTTCAAAATTACATTTGAGAAATTGTTGAAATATAAAACTAGAATTACAAAAAGGACATTGTTTTCAAATGAAGGTTTAATAATGAAAAGTTATATTAGTAGGTAGTCAAAATTAAAATTGTAGTTACCTGTGTGAAACATACAATACAAGGAAAGTCGGGTTGTTGCCAAAAGTTGGAAAATTCTTAGTATGCTAATGCAGACCTACTTATATTAAAATATTAAAAAAAATTTCACTCAATGTGGTAAGGAAAGAAAAGAAAAGGGAGGAACACTAGAAATTATGCAGTGAATTTTTGAATGCTGGTATGAATCTTCTTCATTTTTCCAAAAAAAATTTGATACTTCTGTAGTATAAAGATTAATATTCAACGAACAAAATGTGAAAAGGTATAAAAGATGACTAATATATAATTTTAAGATATAATTTTTTTCATACCTTTTTCCAATGAAAATATGTAAACATTGATCAATCACCTTTTATTTCTCATTTACAACCTTAACTTTTACCAAAGAATTCTGAATATTTATATTTTTTTCCGCCGTTCAGCAGAGTCGCGCGGATGCGGAATACATACTTGGTTTACTGAATTTTTTACGGACGAACCATTGATCGGACGAAAAAACACTGGAGACCTTTTTTATTGCAAAACACTTCCCCTACACGGTGGTATTTTTTATACTTCTCCACCCTCCTCCCAGCGTGAATTAGTGGAAATTTCGAAAAAACAAAAGTTTTTCGATGTTTTTTTCTAATTTGGGAAATCGATGGACTGGTGAACTTTTTTTATATTAACCTACAGTATTGCTAATTACTTGTACTTTTGGTCTAAAATGACCCACACCGACTGGCCTAGAGTCACAGATACCTATTTCGGGAAATCTGCCGCAACCTAATGGCTCAAAACACCTTGTTTTTAAACTAGTAGGATCATTTTAATAAACCACAATGACACAACTAGAAGTTACTAGATTGGAATTGTGTTCCGAAATGGTCGTGTTCAGACTGTTTGAACTGAATGACAATTATGTGGAATATGTATTGTCATGGCCAATGGGGAATCGAGGCAGGTCTAAAAATCATATTTTCATCGACCACAGGTCATGGTCATTGAGCATTCAACCTGGTTGGAATGAGAAACAACAAATGCAAAAAACACGTAATAAAGACTAAATCAATGAACTGACAAATGTGGCTGTGAGAAACGAGTGGCAATCTAACCAATCACCAGGCAGCAGGAGTGCCAACTTAAAATCAAAACAAGCTATAGTGACGTACCAATGACAATAATTCCTAAATTTAACACTATTTCAGGTTATATCCTCCAGTGGCTTTCATTGCTCGCACTGCAGATAAAGACGTGGAGTATGAAAATGGAAATGTTATACCAAATGGTACTACAGTCCTTATGTTGATATATTGGGCCAATAGGGATCCTGAATATTTCCCATGTCCTGAGAAATTCGATCCTCTCAGATTTGAAGATATTTCTCATTTGCCACCGTATGTTTATATACCTTTCAGTGCTGGACCCAGAAATTGCATAGGTAAGAGAAATATGGACAATATTTTCGCCATACTTAAAAATATAAGTAAGCTGGAAAAAAATCAGAGAATATACCGGATGAGACAAAACTAATTACGTTCCTTCGTACGTTTTTACTTATACCTGATGCTGGAAAAAAGATATTCACAAGAGGTTTGTGTAATTTTGTTACGAATTTGATAAGTTTCCATCCAATAACAACAGAGACGAATTCAACTTCTCTCCCATTGGATAGTCAATGCCGTCTTAAACTAGGCTGGGGCCCTTGGACACACGAGAATTTGAGGCCCTTTTGGAAAGTAAAAAGCGAATTATAATAACATTTTTTTACTGAGTATGACCAATTATCATTCGTTAATCAAATACAGTATGCTAGTATTGATGATGTCATTAATGATATTAGAATGCTGTTGGTTTTTTTTGTTACGATTTCGGTCCTTTGGGGCTCTGGGCACTGGCCCCTTGTGCCCTTATGGTGAAGACGGTATTGTCGATAGAGCCCTTTATCTATGACAATTAAAACTGAATGCAATTGATCCATAGTATATGTAATTGGTCCATCCACTCTCTTTGAAATAAAACTGATTTCCTCTAAATCGGTTGATCTAAACCAAAGTTATGGGTGTTCATCCAAAAAAACATTCTCACCTCCTCCACCCAGGTTATTCAGCCTCTGCATAATAGGGCATATTTTATAAGATCTGGTCTTTAAATTTCTTGATTTATAATTTGAATAGTTGTTAATCGATACACATTTCAATACACAAAATCACAAAACTGAGTGAACATATTTCAAAAACTTAAATATTCATACACAAAAAAACTATCAAGAAACGCGTTTTATCAACAACATTTCCAATATAAGCGAAAAAACGCGCTATCCCAATAAAAACCGTTCCTGGAACGTGCACTTCACTGGATTCCATTTCTAGTAGACTATCATATCGTTGGAATGTCATAAAATGAAATATTTCATTTCACATTTTGCCACAGATATGATCTACTATGAATGGACCTTAATAAAAATTTGATAACAAAATTTTGCAGTCTTAAACTTCAAAATAATTTTTGATTGTCTAGTTGTCAAATTTTTTCTGTTGTGTCAGTTAGGGATAAAAAATTACTTAATTTCTACTTATTTTTTCTTGACAACGGTAGCTGGAACGCTACCGAAACGTTGAAGTAAAGAATTTAAAAATATTGTGGTTTAATTTCCCAAAAAATTAAAAAAAGAACTTGAAAGTAATTTCCAGAGGTCTCTCCCGGTCACTTTTAATAAAAAATCTCTACATTCTAGAAATCGGCTGATTGGTTCACCCGGTACAAGAAATTCAATTGAAGAAAAGTTATTGGAAACTTTATTAAAAAACGAAATAGTATCCCTGGACTATGAAAGTCCCTCAGCTTCCATTACAAAAAAGTAATATATGTCATCTTAAAGAAGGTAGTTCAAATACTACTAAATAAGCGGATCTGCTTCTTGAAGCTTCTTTGTCTCTTCAGTAATACTTTCTGTTTAATCTTAATCGATGATTTCTTGGATGAAATATTTATTGAGTATCTTTCACAAATATAACTCTAACCCGTATAAAAATTTGATCGGACACAATTACACTACCATGAAATTCAGCCCGCTTAAAATTATGAGGTTGATTATAGGCTGATGGCTTTTTTGAAAGGTTGAAACATAGCCGCGTCAATGAGGGCGTTTTTTGAAATTCCTCAAATACAGCTCCAATTTTGACAAAATTTTTTTAATGTCTCTATTTTTAAGATATATTGAATAAGTAGTGATATTGTTAAAGCAGCATGTCTTATATATATCCAAAAAAATCTGTTCTTTTAGGAAGTATTTGTGAATTTACAATTCAATTCAGGGAATAGTTGTTGAAATAAGGTTTTCAGACATACTTTAATGCCACATTTACATTCTTGTATCCATAATTTGATTTAAGCCTACGTTTCGCCACTAAATTGACTTTAGGCTTGTTCAGTTCAGCTAGTGTAATTTAAAACAAATTTCTTCTCGTTGACTGTTTTATGTCAACGAGAAGAAATTTGCTAGCTTTCGACGTCTCGTGTATAACGGAAAAATATCCAGCGCAGTTTCTAGTGGTATAAATTTCCAATAATAAACCATGGTTAACAATCACGCTTTTCATTTTCAGGACAAAAGTTTGCGTGGATGGAAATGAAATCAGTCATATCCAAGATACTAAGAAACTACGAAATTCTGTCCTGTGGCCACGAAATACATTTAATAGCAGAAACTTTCTTGAAATCTTCGACTGGAATTAAGGTGAAATTACGGAAAAGGGCCTGGAATGATGTATAGATCGTCTTATCTGGAATTTGCTTATCTCGTCAATTGTTAATGATAGGTGCTATTAAATTAAATATTAATGTGAAAATTCAATGTTCATATAAAAATAAATTAAAATTAGATTTGAAAGCCTGAAAAGCACGCTTTATGGACAATCGAACTGAAAAGTATAAAATAATTTTCAATTTAAGAATAAAATAATTAACGAGAAAATTATTGTCATTGTAGTAAAATCTTTGCAGATGGCTTTAAATGTAGTAACGGGCTGGACTGTAAAAGAAGGGCTACGCATCAGTCCTTCAAAAACACAGATAATTGCGTTCACCAGAAAAAGGAAAAGGGAAGGACTTGGCCCTTTGACGCTTCAAAGTGAACCAATACGATTGTCGGATGAAGTAAAGTATCTTGGGGTTATCCTAGACCCAGGCTTAACTTGGAACCGACACATATGGTATGGTGGCCAAAGATCAAACAATCCTCTGCTATGCTAACAGACCACATGTCCACCAGATATATCTTTCGCAAAAACTTCGAGATTGTCATCAAAGATCGAAAGGAGCTTGAGGAAAAGAACGCACCACCACTCAATAGAGCGAATGAAAGGATCTGGTTTACAGACGGATCAAAAAATCAGCTCAGCACTGGAGCGGGCATATACAGCAAGTCGAGCAAATATGGAGGATCCGTCTCGCTAGGAAAATACGCCTCAGTATCTCAAGCAGAGGTCTATGCAATACTTGCATGTGCAAGGTCAAATAATATGAAAGCCTACAAGAACAGGCAGGTCAGGATCTACAGTGACAGTCAAGCTGCCCTTGAAGCATTTCAGAGCTATGGGATGACATATCGGCTGGTATGGGTATGCGGCGAAGAACTTAAAAGACTGGCGACTCGGAACAGTGTAACACTGGAGTGGGTCCCCGGTCACAAAGGAATCGCTGGCAATGGAAAAGCTGACGAACTCGCAAGAGCGGGATCGTCAACTCTGATGAACGGACCCGAACCTGCTGCGGGCATCCCCAGATGCTTAACGAGGTCATGGTTAAGAGGGTGGGTGGAAAAACAGCACAATAAACATTGGAAGAATACACCCAGGCAAATACATAGGAAGAAATGCATAAAAGAAACATCTGAGAAAGTAGCGAAAGAACTGCTCTCAATGAGTAGCAAACTACGCACCATAACCACAGAAGGCAGAAACTGTATGGCAGAACGGATTGGCTGAATGGGTTGTGGTCAGAACAGTAGGAGTTTCCACTATAAGCCCAGGAGGCTGAGGTGGTGCCGGCAAAGGGACGGCTCCTTAAAAAAAAATCTTGGCACCACATTTACTCTGCATTTCGGAATAGAAGAACTAGTGAGATATTATAACAATTGATATCGGGCACCCCCTGCTATTACCATGCATTAACAATCATTTCATTTTTAAATTGAGTTATTTTTCACTCTTCAGTTCGATTACCTATAAATCGTGTTTTTCAATTAATTTTTCAAACTATAATTTTTATTTTACTCCTCAGTTTCGAGAGTGTTTTTTAGCTTTTTCCAAATTCCATGCCAGATCGAAGTTATGTTTTCTCTTGATAGAACTTCCTTCATTACACTATATTTTGTGAGTCATCGGTTCTTGACGAGTGTCAAAATTTTGACTTGATGTGATCGTTTGAAAGGGGTAGAAGAAGTCGAGTTTGAAGGTTGCGTTATAAATGAAACACCCTATATTTCAATACTATATTGTATTGTAATCGGTACCAAACATACATACTTACTTACATGCATACATACACACTTGCATACACACAGGTGAAGCTAATAAAAGCGTATTAATGAATTTTTGTTTGACAACTTGACCAACTTGACAGAAAAGGAGAGTTCCAGCACATATAGCCTCCGAGCGTCGACTAGGAATCCCTTTAAATCTGGCAAAGAGAGTTACTCGGATCAAATAGACCACGAAGCAAAGATCTACTGAAATGTGGTACTATGGCAAGGCAACGCCTTTGTAGAATGACCTTCAAATTTTTTAGCAAAAGCCTTGCTGAGCATGAACAGTAATGAGATGAGTTCTGCAACTGGTTCTCCTACTGGACAGTCTTTCCAGAATTCTGCACGGAAAACTGTTGAGCTGGAAACTCTCCACTGCTTTCGGTTATTTTGTATAATTGCTATGCAAGAATTTCTACCAAACTTTTTCTTCAATAAGGGAAGAATATATTTTATATCTAAAACTTTCTATGATCGTCCTGTGGGCTTCACTAACGAATTTCGTACCTGAAACTCTAGTTTACGTGTACATAAATCATCAATTGTGGCTATGTAGTCGCAAAAAAGCACACATCTCATAACTGCATTGCTGTATATATCCCAACGTTCAAACTTGTTGAAACAGGCGTCAATTCAATTACGAACAACATTGTGGAAATAATATACCACCCAACTTTTACCAATCTGCAAAATAGTAGTAATATATGTCCCTCTAGTGGACTCGAAGCTCTTGTATTTCCAAAGCTGGAATATTAGTTTTCGAAACACCGAATTCAATTCAGTGAATTTTTTATGAAATTTATGCTATTCTAGTTAGCATGAAAATGCTGTAAATATTTCAAACTGAAATGAATGGGCATCTGGGGAACTGCGTGAGAGGAACGATGGCCTTATTTTTGGTTTCGCATAAAAACATTCTGTATGAATAAAGTAAGTGGACTTGGAAATACAGAAAAAAAATCGTCTGAGCACCAGAGGAGTATCAAAAGCTTCTGCTCACTCAATAGTGGTGATAATTGATGTTTTTCTTTAAAACTGTATGAAAAATATAACAATTGAAATAGTTATTTATGTATTAAGAGCGAAAAGTATTCGAAAGCAAGGGAAAACGCGCGACGCGAAGCGGAGCGCGTTAATTGCTTGAGAACAATAATTCCACTTTTAGCTCATCATATATATAAATTTTTTTGTACAATCACTTGAATATATCATACCTAATAAAATTGATAAATTTATACTTTTTGTTTCAAGTATCTGTCAAATACTTGATACATGAAATTTTGAGCGTATAATTATTATTGTCAATATTGTCAATGTACTTCTTCCTATTCTACAATCAGAAAAGCCTCAGCCAGCAAGGCCATCCGGCCAGTATATTAAAAATATTCAGAACGTGGCACAACAAATAAGCACAAAAACACAAAAAAATTAATACGGTAACATCGCAATCACACTAATTAATTACTGAAAACATCAAGAACTTAACAAAACAGCGATTTATTAGATTGTAAAAGATAACCTAAGACAAAAACACTCCCTAGCCAGGCTGCTCTATATTGTCACTGCCACTGTCACTGTCAATGTTTGTAGTATCGGTTTTTATGGGCAACGAGCGTTTTGCAATTTTTTACGCTCGGTGAGCGTAAAGTAACTCTCCTCAAGAAACGTCAACTTTTCGTTGTGAATGGCAAGCGAAAAAGCCTACTTTTCAATGTGATTGGAGAAAATAGCTATTTATGTTTCAAGAGCGAAAAGTGAGGGTTAACGCGCGACGCGAAGCGGAGCGGAAGCTTCGCGTTCATGGAGTCAACTGCAGTCGGGTGCGGGAAAGTATCACTTTCCGCACTTGTTAGGAAAATAAGTATTGCAGTATCGGTTGTTACGGGCAACGAGAATCTTGCAATTTTTTACGCTCGGCGAGCGTGAAATAACTCTCCTCAAGAAACTTTTCGTTGTGAATGGCAAGCGAAAAAGCCTACTTTTCAATGTGATTGTAGAAAATAGTTATTTATGTACCAAGGTAGTAAAGTGATTCTTTATCGGACGAAATTATGAGACGAGCGAAGCGAGGCGAATAACAGGTGAGTCCGATAAAGACACTTTACTGACATGGTGCATACACAATTTTATCGCCAATTGCTCAGAATTCAGAATATAAGAAACAGGTATATTTCTTTGCATTTTATTATGACAAAGTGAACAGCACATATAGAACAAATCTACTTATTATTTGTTATATGTAAATTGGAGTTGGACCCTGAAGCATTACAAAAGTTAATTCCTTAAGTCAAAGGAGTTCCAACAATAATTTTTTTCTCCAATGACATTAAAAGCGGCCTTTTAATGACACTTGCAGGCAGAAAAAGTCCACTTTAACTGCCTAGGCAGAAATTAAGTTCGTTGCTAGACAACCTTCCAAGTAATAATTTAAATCAAACTGGTTATTAAAATTGACAATGACATTAAGAAAACTCAAAATGATGCTGATGATAATAAACTGGTTTTATTGCGTGGAATTGGAACAAATTCAGAGAAAAAATTATATGTTCCACACGGCAGAAAAGCAGATTTAATGCCAGCTGCGGCATTAAATCTTGTGCTCTTATGCCTAGTAAAACAAATAACTATTTGTTATAAATAAATCGCAAGAAAACTATTATGGAGCCGTAATAGGGAGAAGCGTGACACTGACAGATGATGATTTTAGAGTAATGTCAAAGTCAAAATACTCTACCTGCCGCATAATATGTCACTTTACCTGCCTCAAATGCGGCATATAAAGTAAAGGAAGGTAAACTGTTTGTTTACTTCCGGAAATCAATCTGATAATTGACGGCTTTACTGACGGTTGGCGATAAAATAAATTAATTATAAAAGACTCTCTTTATCATCTCCCAAATATTTGTTATCAGATTCTAGTTGACTCTTCAACAGCATGGCGCACCATCACATTATGTGCTGGTAGTGCGTGATTATTTAGAAACTTTTTTTCTCAACAGGTGGATAGGTGGGAATTTATAAAGTATCCAGCAAGTTCTTCTGATATAGCCCTTCTCAACTATATTTCAATAGGCATGAGAATATCCAAGATTTAAAAAGAAGAATTCTTAATGAAATGAGACTCATTTGCCAGGAAACATTCTCGGAAACATTGAATAAAGTGTTGGAGAAATTTAGAAACGTCTAGATTATTGCCAGTTAGTCAACGGCATGCACTTTGAATATGTATTTGATTGCATTTCTGGACGTATATTATTTAAAATATTAAAACTAAAAATTTATTGGTCCAATTATTTATTTCAATAGAAATTGTCTGTTATCCACAAACCAATGCTTTGGACTATAAGGTATTATACATTTTTGTAATCATCTATTGTTGTGGAATTCAAAAATGTGTTTTTCTATTCGAAAAAAAAAACAATGATGTCATGTACGCTAGAGTGGTGGCGTCATTCGTACATCCAATGATACAGTACGATGCATAATTGGAAATAAAAATGGACCTGTGCAAGCGTTTTGTTATAATAGCTTTAGACAAAAAACATTGAGTTTATTCCAACATAAACTTCCTCACTGTATATGCATACTTTTATTATCTTCAACTTATCTCCCAACATCATTACGATTGCCCAATAAGTTATCGTATTATCAGCAAAAAACTGAGAAAATGTAGTTGAGAATATATCATGTAATGCCTCTTACATAGTGGCAGTCGGTTATCTACTACCTTTTGTCATGAAAATATACCAATTATTTGGCTTATTTATAATTTAAACTCATGTGCTATCAATGCTATCATAGACAAAGCAAAATTTGGTTAACGTCAGTGCTATTTTTTGCCTTTTTCAATTTCCGGTTTCTGATGCATTTTTGTTTTGTGTTTCAGTTAAATTTATCGAACTAATGCTGTCGAGTGAAAGGTCAGTTATCACCATTCGTCGCAAAACACTACTATGATGGAATGAAATAGTCCATTTCTGGCAATATGCAGAGGTTTATTCAAAAACTTACTGATCTTTTGATAAAAATAATTGATTTATAACATGGAGCTACCATTTTGGAACTTTAGTTCTTCACGTCAGTTCTTCACGCGACGCAAAAGATCTGACCGTTACGTTACGTTATGTTACGTTGCTTCGTTATGTGCATTGCTTGCGTGCGTGTGCTCTCTCCTGAGTCTGTCTCTCGTTTACGAAGCAGCGATTCATATGCTTCGGCCGGGAGCCGAACCCGGGCCGCCCGCGCCCGCGTTTCAACAAAAGTTGAATCCATCTCTACTTTTATCGTTCAAGTATGAGTCACCGTACGATATTAATGCGCGATTCATCTTGCTCTGATTATACTCTGATTATATTTAGTGTTTTTTTTTTTAAGAAAAATACTTATTTTAAAGTACACACGGTAAGTAATTCACTTACCGACGTCTGAACGGTAAGTAAATCACTTACCGACGTGTTAGACTTAGAAACCAGTAAACACAACCTACCGTCCTGACAACCGATGCTGTAAATAAACAAAAAAGATCGATCGCGCAAAAAATGTTATTCTGTATCCAAAATGCTAACGAATTTCTCGTTAGAAATCGCCGTTCATCAACGACAGCCAGAAACGTCACTTTTGGGTATAAAAATTTGTCTATTTTTGTGATAAGATCATTTATTTCGGTGAAAGTTATGGAAATTGTTGAGAAGAAAATTGATTGATTGTATGTTAGTTAATATTCAAAAAAAAAATACTCATTTTTTCTTACATATTGATGGAATATTTTCAAGTAAGAAATTCGTAACCCCAGCTCATTGACATATAAACGTCAACGCCTCAGCTAAGCTTTTCCTTTATCTAACCATAACAAAGAGCCATAACCTTAAATTGCAGTTCAAAGTTGCACAACGTTGTCACATTGCAAACTATTTCAAAGTTGGTTAAAATATTGACATGAAAAAAAAACTATCACTGTTCTTTATTATTCACATTTATAGGTTTGTGCAGTATATCAAATAACATAGTAGTGTAGATTTTGAAGACGTTAACGGATATGTATTTATAAAGAATGGATATTACCACGATCTTCATCACTTAATTATAATGTGATTCAAAAATCTGACAACGCTGTGATATTTTGCTCTACTACCCATTTGGAAACGTCCAACTTTTGTTAACATCAGAAAGTGGTCAACAAAAAAGATACAGAATAACGTTTCAAAATTTTTTGTTCACACTTCCAACCATTTGTAAACGAAACCTTTGCTGAACGAAATATTACAGAATGGACGCCTTAAACTTTGATTATTTTACCAAACGAGTGTCAATATTTTACCAAACGAGTGTCAAAATTGAAATTGACAAATAAAATGTTTTCAAATTTGTGTTGGTAAATAGCAATTTTAAAGATGTATTCAATTGTCCTTTTTTTTCTTTGATTAATGTCAGTTTTTGTGTTAATGTTTGGACAGTTAAAGCCTTACGCAAAATTGTATCTTTTTAAAAAAAATTCTGGTGTAGTTTAAAAAGAAGTTTTCAAATTTTTTCCTTCTCAAAATCCATTTTCGAACCCAAATATTACGTTTGGCTTGTCTCTTTCTATATTCTGATAACATATATCTCAGTTAGTAATAATTAATTCACAAATGAACCCAACACCCACACGGACAGCCTCGTTAGTCGCCATTTTGCTTTGAACTATCGGTTCCACATTCGTTGAAACATGAGAACCAATGAAAATCGTTCAACTAAAATCGACTAGTGAGAACGCGCCTTTAGGAAACCAAGTAAAGCTATCTGCTGATCTTCACAATTGTTATTTAAGAAGACAATAATTTAATATGGGGGTGAATCTTTACGGAATGCAAGGGGCGCAAACAATTATGAAGAAAATGTTATAGGTATATTATTCATTGTCCTAAGCAGATCTGCACAATGCATATGGCTTTGTATGTCAACACCATAAAATAGGTCAACACTGTCAGCTTTGAGTGTCCTTTGAGATTATAGTGCCCATTCGGCAGACAGTGTATTCACCTACAAATTCTATTTTTGGTAAACTGGAAATAATTGAATAGTAACTTGTAGTTTCATCCATGTAAAGTGTGGGTGAGCTGCTGCTAACAGAATAAATTCATCATTTTCCTTTTTCGCAACAATAAGTAGGTTTCCATGTCAGTAATTCAATTTCAAGTTTCTAGTTTCTGTCCATTTTGGCGACAAAATATGTAATGTGAGCTTCGGTACGTATTTTGTTTGTGGAGACCACATTAATCATGTTAAGTAACAAGTAAATTTATTTTCTTAACGTGTTGAGAGTGTAATCGTCTAGTTGAGTTTTATGTTCTCTCGTTTCGAAAATTTACGACACACTACCAGACAGAAAAGGATATAAAAGAACTTGGAAGTGAACTTTCCCAGTAAATATTTTTGAGTTCTCTAGTCATTTTTCAAAATAATTTAATATTTGTAAATAACTGAAATATATGAGTGTGCTAGATTCGACGATAGATGTATCCATGGAGACTAGATATATAGTATCTATGGAGGTATCTATAAATACAGTCAAACTGCATCTTGCATGCGATTATAATATGAATCAACGAAAAGGATAGAAAACTATTTTTGGGATGAAAGAGAAATTTACTCTCAAAGAAATGTGAGTGAAAGTTTACAGCCAGAAAATAATTCCTCCGAATCCTTTAGTGGAGTGAAAAAGACAAAAAGCGAAAATGACCTGGATCTATACAAACCTCACTTCGATTTCAGGGAAGTCGTAAGATAAACATGAGTTACAGTAAGGAAATCATTGATGTTCCGCAAGCACAGGGCTTAAATTGACTCTCATCAAGGAGTCATATCGTAGGTTCCCTGATAAAAAATGATAGTACAATTATTATAACGAAAATCGAACAAATAAAGTATCCAATTGCTCACTACTACAAACGTAGCCTTGTGAGTCGGAAAAAAAACATAAGCCAACAGATAAGTTACTAGGGCTCAACTATCCTTTAGCTGAAATCAGTTATAGAAAAACTGTTGTTATGGCAAAGATTGTTGCTATTAGTAGTAAACAAAAACCCAAATCATATGGTGAGAAAATGCGCGGTTGCCGTCTTAACCACTTTCGTTTAGCTAAAATCACTTATGGAAAAACCGTTGCCATGGAAGTCATTGCCATGGTAACGGCTACACAAGAACCTAAATCATATGGTTGGGAAATGCGTGGTTGCCAAGTTGACCCCACTTTCGTTTAGCTGAAATCAGTTATGGAAAAACTGTTGTCATGGCAAATATAGTTGTGATAAGTAGTGAATAAAAACCCAAATCATATGGTGAGGAAATGCGTGGTTGCCAAGTTGACCCCACTTTCGTTTAGATGGAATCAGTATTGAGAAAATCTTTGTTATGGCAACGTTTGTCATCATAACGGGAAAACAAGAACACAAATATATTGCTGAGGAAATGCGTGGATGCCAAAGGTACAGTATCATCAAGAAAATGTTAACTGCGCCAAGTTAATTCTACCTTAACTATAAGTAACACGTCAATATTAATCACAATGATTTAAAAATTTCAGAGAACTGTCAGTTCAGTAATGTCTTCGTTGAGTAAATACAAGACCATACTGTAAAACAAAATTCAAGTGCCAGTAATATCGGCCCTTTGTCTTCGAAGAAAAAGTTTTTTATCTTTCTCATTCCAAAAAGTCCAGATTACAGGGTATATTGTTCGGTTATGCACATCAAGAGAGTTATGGAAAAACTTGTCCAGTGCTAGCCTGCGCTACTGCAGAGAAATGGCGACAAGTGCATTTACAGAAATACAATTTTCTGTACCAAAAAACGAAGAGCCTGGAATTAAAGAACAGGTGAAAAAAATTATTCACATTTTCATTAATATACCATCAGGAATACATACTCAATTTGCGAATGGAAAAATTGAATGAACAACTATCAACAGACTGTGGAAAATGCGCGCCGGGTCGAGGTTTCGAAATTCGCGCGCGCGAATTGCGAAACGTCGACCCGTCGCGCTCGCTTCGCTCGCGATATCAATCTACTTCAACATTTCGAACGGAAAACCAATCTTATTCAGATCTCTGAATTAGAAAATTTATTCATAAATACTTTCCAGATTGACCAATCCAAATTTGGACAAAGAAAATATAATCGAAAATAAATTTTAAAAGGACACTGTGAGGGGGGGTGATATATGACAAGGGGGAAGGGGGATAAACAGTAGTAGTGATTCTGCTTACGTAATACCCGAATGACCTCTCACAGCGAATCTTTCAAACATAAAAGTAGCATTTCATTATTTTAGGTGAACAACACCTCAACCACAACCAAGAGCTTCCCCACTATACGATTTGGATTTTTCTACTCTCGTTACCATAACAATGGCTACCACGACAACTATTTTTCTACAACTGATTTCAGCTAGACGAAAGTGGTCAACTTGGCAACCCTGCATTTCCTCATCATATGATTTGGGTTTTCGTTTACTACTAATGACAACAATCGTTGCCATGACAACAGTTTTTCCATAACTTATTTCAGCTAAACGAAAGTGGGGTCAACTTGGCAACCACGCATTTCCTCACCATATGATTTGGGTTTTTGTGTAGCCGTTACCATGGCAATGACTGCCATGGCAACAGTTTTTCCATAAGTGATTCCAGCTGAACAAAAGTTGACCCGTTTCCAGGAAATGACGGAATCTGTGCCGCCCCACTAAAGAGTGGTAGGGCAATCTGATTCCGAACCTGGTGAAAATGTTAGGATCCTCTTTAGGTTTGAGATACATTTGCAAGATTTGGAGATAATTTGGAGTTATTTCAATGCATCAGTTTAAGTAAAACTACGCTCAGAGTTTTAACAGGGATAGTAACGGGATATTCTCGTCCGAAGAAGCTTGAGATAGTGGAGGAAGAAGAATGTAGATTTTGTCTCAGAAACTAGTAGTTCCTTCAGTCCTATTTCCCGGAGGAATTTTAGGATGTCTGCAGGCTTTAACTTAGGCAAATGTTCCTCTTCTATCCAGTAATCTCCTAGGTGCTGTGTTCTAGGATTCTGAGGTGCTGTGCAGTTGGAAAGTATGTGGATGGAGGTTTCTTCTTCCATTCCACAAAATCTGCATTCATCTTCCTCCACTATTTTGAGCTTTTAAAGGTGCCCATTCAAGCGACAATGTCCCGTTAGGATTCCTGTTAAAACTCTTAGCCCAGTTTTACTTTGACTTATGCATTCTTTTGATCTCAACAGGTTGTAGTCACCCAGAAGAGTCTGATTGTATAAGCCCTACTAGATCTTTCCAATGGTCAGATCTTCTCTTTTTCTCGGCTTCACTTATTTCTTCCAATATTACATTGGGGCTGATTCCGCAAAAGGGTTCAGGCCCTCAGAAAGGTATTTCAGTCCCCCTTTCTGCTAGTTCATCTGCTATTTCATTTCCTCCTATTCCAGTGTGTCCTGGAATCTATAGTAAGGTGACTATGTTGTTCTCGCCTAGTTCATTTAGTTTGTCCTGGCATTCCCACACCATTTTGGAACTGATTACACAAAAGCTCAGTGCCTTAATGGCTGCTTGACTATCCGACGTTATGATAATCCTTTGTCTTCTGTATCCTTCATCAATATTGAACTGGGCGCACTTTCTTATGGCGTGGATTTCCGCTTGAAACATTCTTGGGGTTTCCCCAAGCTTTCAGAGTGTTTGGTTCCTGGCCCGAACACTCCTATCCCAGTTCCTTCTATTGCTTCTCAGCCGTCTGTGTACCATTGAATGGCATTCTTTCCAAGTCTGGTAATGGTATTTGGATCCCATTCCTTCTTGTTGCTCATTTTTGTAACGAATTTCTTTGAAAAGTTATACTTTTTCATCATACCGTCTTGTGGCATGTCCCAGGTTGTCTGATTTCTAGGAAGTGAGGAAGTGGTTTTTTTTAATAATTCCCTCTCTACTTAGTCTGTATCTTGTTCTTTATGCAACACTTTCCAACACCATATGTAGAGGGGTGAGGTAGAGAATCACTTCCATGGCTGCCGTTGGGCATGTTCTCATTGCTCCTGTAATGCATATACAGGCTAGTCTTCGAATTTTGGAGTGGTTTTCTCTCGTCGTCAATAAGCTAGCTTTACTACTCCACGCAATGGCTCCATAAGTGATGATTGGTCTCACTATGGTAGCTTAGGATTTTTGGGTTACAGCCCCAGTTTCTTCCCGCCAGATACCTGCACACCATTATAGACATTTTTGCCCCAAAATACATACATAGATACAATTCCCAAACCTTGTAGAATGAGAGGCAGGGTGAAAAGAAGTTCAGTACCGATGCCAAATCATGCATAGACAATTCGTTGGAAAAGAGCAGTAAAAATTAACAATTCAAATATTTATTTTATTAACAAATACCGTGAAATATTGGAATAAATAAAAATATAAACTGTTTGTATGCTTCAATTTTGCTAATAATCATTACTCGTAGAACAAATATATAGTACAACTCGCGATATACGTATTCCCTACTGGTCAAGTATTGATATACCTTACTTGCCTGAGATGCGTATCATCTAGTGCCTGTAGTAGAATAATATACTACTTCGTGCAATTGGTTCTCATAACATAAATCAGTTTCCTGATATGATTTAGAAATATTGATGATTTTATTGTATAAATGTACAAAAACATTGCAACCATGCTGGCATATTATTTAGATATAAAGAGTCCAGTTTTGTGATTTAACTGCTTTATTGAGATGCCATAACTTTAAAATGAAATGAACTCGGAGCCCATTGTTTTTTTCAATAAAAACTCCTTACTCATATCTCCAGAAGATGTACAAAAATAAGAAAAAAGTATACATAAAGTTTAATATAAAACTTTGGAAACATTCACTGTGTATGAGAAATAAACAAGAGAAATACAGGAAAAAAAAAAAAAATTCCGTTGCGGCCAAGTCGAGCAGTAGCAATATTCGAATGCTAACAGAAGCTGGGCCTTACTTTAAAATGACTTTTATCTCGAAATAAGCCTGCAACTTGAGTTCACCCACTTATTGACAAAGTTTCAAATAGATTTCGGTAGTGAATACTGACCCGAACATAAAAAAACCTGAATAAAAGAAACTTTTATCGAATAGAAATATTTCGTAACTGAGTTTGTACCGGATGAAAATTTTATCAAAAGTTACCTAATGTTTCATGGTATTTGAGACGAAAGTTAATAAAGTTATAGTCTTCTACAGTTAAATAGATTTCAAAAAGTTACCGAATAAATAAAATTGGCAAAAAAGATTATTGAGATGTTTCATTTCGTATATAAATTTTGCCTCACTATTCCCATATTGGGAAAGATAGTGATATGGTTGAGTTAGAGATCAATTTTTATCAATAAGAAATTTAGTTTGGCCATCCGATTAAGATTCTAGGAGTTCTTAGTATCGTTTGAGCAGGGTTATGGGATAGAAACTTAAACATTGCAATCCATGAAAAGAATTATCAGTAGATGTTTGATGACAGACCAAGAGTGAAATATGGGCACAGGTTATAACCGCAGTTAACCTTTATATAATTATATAATAGAAGTGGTAAGTACGAGTGGTATATACCTTACCTCAGTGTGGAACAAACATTTTCAGAAGATGGAGCAGCGATTGAAATTGTCATTATAGGAGACAGAAGGCGAAACGGAGACTTCAACTATAACAAATAATTCCAAGAATCAATATGCTATGAAAAAATGTACAAGACACTCAGTACATCTTGTGATCGAGGATGAGGCGGGGAGGGCTCTCCTGCGCTTGAAACGTCTGGAATACGTGCGAAGAGGGAAAGAGTGCAGACACGTCAAGAAGCTCCGGCTCCTGGAAGATATTCCAGTTCTGGCTGACGAATGCTTGCGCAAGTACTACTTCGCAAAACCATAAAAAGCTATGATCCGGGATAGACAATCCTGGGAAAAAGAGAGGAATACACAGCCTCATGGGATCGTCTAGTACACAGATGACTCTTGCTCCGGTGACAGAGCAGGGGCTGGAATTAACTCTAGAAACCCAAGGACACAAATCTGTGTACCATTGGGTGATGGTGTATCTGCATATCAGACCAAGAAATACGCTATCTTGGAATGTGCGCAGATAAACCTGCACAGAGAGAAGATTTATTCATAGACAAATAAACTGATTTGTTTAACCCCCCTTTGTTTAAATCTTCTGTTTAAATCTTCTGCTGAAGATTATATTTTTTTTTTTTACATTTGCCCTCTGATGTAATTATTGATTGACATGATTATTGTTGGATAAGTTATTATAGACGTGCTAATACTTTTGATAGTTTTGTTTTTATTATTTCATTATGATAATATTTTTTAATTTTATATATATTTTAATTATAGATAACAATGTCTGACTAGTAAGATTTGTTTATACTGTAATGACACTTTCTTCTTCTTCTTCTTTTTTTTTTGTAATTAGAACATTGAAGTTTCACATATGTTAGTTGATGGATTGTTAGCCAAAAATTATCCATAGAACTGTACTACATTTTTAATTCTTCAATTTTTTAAAGTTTATATCAAGTAATTGTTAAATGTCATTTATTTCTTTTTACACTTCTGGCACCGGTTGGTATTAACACATACACGTGCATGTTTTCACGTTTATCGTTGAGTGGTTCAGTTTAGTGCCAATTACAAATTAATAATTAATCTTTTAAGTATAAATGGATATTTCAATTAATATCTACTATGCATTTCATTGTTTTAACGATGTTTCTGGTCTTTATGACCAAGATAACCACAATTTTAGTTGCTATTAAAGTCTTACTTTCATGGTTAAAATTAAAAATTCGACATGTTCCACATTTTGCAATTTTAACAATTTCTTTTTCTTTTTCGTCCGTCATTAAAACCTTTTTTATTAAAGGTCAATTTGGCAAATTAAAATTCAAATTTAAAAAGACATTCAAAATTGAATTCAACAAAATTTCCCCTTCATTATCATTACGTATTTTGCCATTTTATTAAAGTAACAACTATAGTTTAAACTTTAAAGTATGTTTCATAACTTCAAATTTCTTTTCTTTCCATACCACATTTATTAATGTCATGTTGTAGTACCATACCTTTGAGTAATTTTTGGATTACAACTTACCGTTTTGCAGTTGTAAATGTTTCATTAAGGTAACTATTTTTATTTTATTACATCACTCTATCTTATCAATATTGTTAACATATCATAATTTATAATCACTTGTATTTTCATATCTTTTTCAAGGCAAAAACTTTTTATCATTTTTGATATTTAAATGTAATTTGAGTTATCTTGTATTCTCAATTTGGATTTATTAACTATGAACTCTGTATTACATTACTTAGTAGTATTCTGTATAAGATTTAACATGTCTTCGATAAGATCTTATTTTTCTGGATTGTACCTGTTATCTTTCTTTTTATAGCCTGATGATGGTAATGATTTACAAAACTAGTAGCAAGTTACTTGTCCTTCTTCGTTCGGACAATATTAAAAGATTGTGGTTTGGACTTAGTGTTTTATTGAACCTCGTTTGTTTCAAAAACCACATTTGAGATATGGATGAACTCTTAGAGTTGAACATTGCTTATTTATTATTAAGAAGCCATATTAACGTGAAAATATTGGGAAATTTTGATATGGAAAAATGATTTATTCGAGTGTAATTTCTTTAATGTTGAAAAATTTGTTCTCCTTTATGCACACTTTCATACAATTGTTCTTCAGAAACTATGAAAGTCTACGAAGCACAATATAATATTTTGTTATAAAATATAACAATGCTATTTGGGTGAAAATTGGTTTCATTACCCAGAAAAAAACCTATTATCCTCAATAATATTCCATCACTTTAAAACAACAAATTAAATATTCATAGTGAATATTTGAAAGTTTTGACAGAAATTCACATTTTTTAAATAAGCCTATAGATTATTAGCCTCAAATAAGATCTAGTTTATACCGAGAAAATAAGTATTTCAGTATAATTGTACATTTACTGTTACGAGAAAAAGACTTATTTGCTACAAATCACATATTTCTTCACCCGTAAGGAATCACATTAGCCTACAAATTATGTGGCAATTGAAACAAAGAATTCTCACCCCACCCTTCCCTATTATTCAGTAACGGTCACCACCTATATACGTTTGGCGTCAGTCTGCATGTGAAATTAGATCAGTTTTTGCAATAATAATTTTGTTTTTGTGAAGTATGTGGTTCAAGTGCTTTAGACAATACTAAGTTTGATAATAAAATGAATAAATTGTTAAACTCATGGCGATTACAAGAATTGTGAGATATAGCTTTGAAGGTAAGGAAATAAATAGCAATTTTATTATATTCGAGTAGGTAGAAGTAACCAGCAAACGAAATGTACCTTAAACATACACTTTCCTCAATTAAACCTGTCAGATCTACTCCAAGAACACCAAAAAACTACTATGGGGAAAGCATTAATATTAAGCACACTTAAGGATAGACATAGACAAGGCTTTCTTGTGGGTACCATTGTTCGTTATGTTTTAGATCATGTAGGTATGTTTAATTTTAACAATGTATGGTTTCTATTCCATAAATGTATGGTATCTATTTTGAAAATGTATATTTTTCTTTTCAATGGATCAAAATATTCAGCAGCAAATTATTTGTTCCTATCCTGCTTTCCTACTAAACAATTTTATGCATACATGGAAACCAATAATTTTTATTAGATTTAAACATGTTTGTCATAAAAATACTGTAATTTTAGTCCGTGTCCAGACTAACCATCGACCAATTCGATTGGCTAGTCCACACATTCAAAACGAAAGTCAACTTTGTATATTTCGACATAGTCTGGAAACGGCTTAGACAAATATTTGTGAAATATATATTTATTTACCATAAAAAAGTATATTGTAAAAAAGTATATTGTCTGGGTTAACGATATGTTTTTTATTCGTAAAAAATGTATCTTCCCAGCAAATTATATTTTTTTGTTTGAAACAAATGTTCCTTCTTCAAGAAAACTATTAATTTTTAATAAAACTCAACATGTTTATCATAACCGAACCATAATTTTCATAAACATTATATTGCCTTATAGTGAAAAAATATATTTCCCTAAAAAACCGTTTTGTTTTTTGTTTATGGAAGTTACCTGAATGCACTATTCAATACACTGAGCTTTTGAAATGTTTCTAAATATTCAGGAATATATTAAAAGTTCACGGTGTATTAAAAGCAGTATGGGTAACTTCCACACGGTTCTCTGCATAATTAGGTTACTTAGGAAAATATATTTTACCGATACAATACATTTTTTTATGATAAATAAATGCCATTCTGTCTTAAAGTAATTTTCTTATAATGAAACAATATAGTTAGCTTACAAAAATTAGTATTTGTTATTGGAAAACTACTCAATTCAATTTAAATGCTTTTAAAGATTAATATAACTATTTTGTCATTAAACCTCAATGAATGTTGTTTGAGACAAATATGATACATTTTTACAAGAATAAATGTAATTTTCGATAGATAACCCATTTTACTGATGACAATGAATATGTTTTTATTCATCAACAATATTACTTTCCAAACTTGAAACAAATCCTTTCTTAACGACAAATTAAATATTAGTTAGGTCATAGGGAAAATCATATTTATTTGACATAATAAGATTTTGATTGTCACAAATAAATCTTTTTCTGGGTGTAGACAGAGGTTATGTGGATCGACGCTTAACCATATTATACACCGACAGTCAGGTAGCAATTAAAGCCCTGAGTGGATAAACCATCAACTCAGAACTTGCTAACGAATGTCGGGAACGACTTGCTGATCTTGCAAGTCGGAACGCAGTGCTAGAATGGATTCCGGTCCACTCTGCTTTTGAAGGCAACGAAATGGCGGATGCATTGGCTGCGGGAGGGGCGGCAGCTCCTTTCTGCGGCCCGGGCCCGACCCTGAGCCTAACAAAACAAACAATACGCAAAGAGACGAGGAAGTGGCTGAGGAACCAGCACCTTGCTCATTGGAATGCTCTGCAGGGTCCTAGACAATCCAAACTTCCACTGAAGGGATGGACTGATGGACACGCTAGGGCAGCTATTGAACTACCAAGGAGTAGATTGAGGAAGATAGCAGGTCTCCTAACAGGGCACTTCTGTGTGAGGAAGCGCCTCAACAACCTGGGAGTAGAGGAAAGTTCTCTATGTAGGGGTTACGGCATGAATGACGAAACGTCAGTCCATGTTCTCTTAGAGTGTCCACACTGGGCTGTATTTCGCAGGCGAATCTTCGGAGTCCCTGTTATGGCCCCTCTGGAGACACAAGCAGGCATCCACTGGAAAATGTTGTGGCTTCATGGATGTATTGGGTAGCAGAAATGGCACAATGTGCACGCCAGTGGCCTCAGTGCCGGAACCTTGGCTTGAGTTTGTCTGGGTTAAGGCTCGCCTGCACATTTAGTAATAGTGGTAGCACATCTTCCAAAAATCCAATATATTCAATTTTATGGACCAAAAGCAGAAGAAGATAACCGAGAAATGTCTAGGCTTAGACCAAATACTTTGGTAGAATGCGCAGAAATAAGCTTTATGGGAAAACGTTTACAATTCAATATTAAGCAGTCATTACTACATCGATCTATTTTCAAAAAAAGGGACACACTTTATTGATTTATCAAGTAATGAAATTATGAAGGCTCCGTTATATTTGAAAAAATACGTGTAACAAATTGTGAAGCTTT
>CAJUYI010002079.1:0-24551 GCA_910591695.1 Galerucella pusilla
AAAAGCAAAAGCTGATCGATATTTATACGAGGAAACCGACTGTATCACACTATTATGTGTTGTCACATTTTTTATCATTTAAGTCGTTATATTATTTAAAAATATCGTTTTAAAAGGTATATACAGTGAGTGAATATAGCATCCATATTCATTTAAAGAATTTCCTGATGATAGCAGCGTACGTTGTATCTGTCGGATTATTAAAAAATATGCATTTAATTAAAGAACCACCAGTCGGAGATTTTTGGTTAATTAATGTTATATACTTTGTTACGACTACTACTGGTATTCAAATTCTGCTATTCCTCGGAATAAAAAAAAATGAAATGTGTGCAGAAAAAAACATTTTATTAATAAAATGAGGCTCGTTACATTATTGTTTCAAAACAAAACATTAAAAACTTGAAAACCACTTTGGTTAAGAGTACGAAAAAATTAGGTTGAAAGGGACTTCCATCACTCAACTATTTCGAATTCGTCAGCGCCTTCAGTTTCAGGGTTCTCATTAAATGAGCATTGTAAGAAAGAAAAAAATTCATGATGAGCAGGAGGCACATAAGGTAATAATGATTTGACCTTATCTAATTTCTTTTTTGATATTTTCATTGGTTCCAAGTATTTTGGGCGTAATTCAGGAAGCAAATCTGGGTGGGAAGTCCTTTTTTAGTGATAGAGACTGTTTTGTAGTTGTCATTGACGGCATATTTCACGTAAATCACTTTACTGTTATCAGGTTTAAAATGAAAGGAAAATTCACTACAGAAATTGAGGTTTTCGTTGTCTTCCGTACGCAGATTTTTTTTGATGTTAGTTAGGATGGGTTGGAAATTCAGAAAATCACTTTGATTCATAATAGTCAAGTTGAAGGGCTATTTTATATTCGATTCTCTTACAACTTGGTGCCATTCACTTGGGGAGTAGATAAGTGGGGCATACTTTTTGTGGCGATTTTCGATGAGAGCAAAATCTCTGTCTACATTCTACATTCTCTTGTCTCCACCTGCTTTTGTTCGTTTGGGGGAATTATGTTTCGGTCTTTTGGTCGTAGTTGGGCCCTCACTATCTTCACTTGCTATATCATTTACATCAGACTCCTAGAATATAAATGCAATAGTATGACAAGCTACTAATTTTTTACATTAGCATGCTTAAGTGCAAAACTGTGACAAGCCACGTTATTAAAAAAAAGCTTACCTGCTGATTATTAGGTTGATTTTCATTGTCACTAGGACTATAATCCTCATCGAGATCATTGTCATCTATGGGTGATTCAACATCATCACTAAAACTGCTCATTTCTCAACCTTATAGCAAAACACTACAGCACGAACTAATCGGTATCCGCCATTTTCTGTGCCTTGTGACTATGGGCGAGTTGTACCAACAGTCGGCTAAACCTGGTTTATCTAACCATAGGGTTAAATTTAACAAAAGTTTAAACCGGTACGTGTTGTACCAGTGGTGTTTTCGTGCAGTTTTGTTAATCAATCATTTTGAAAGGTTGGTATCAGTGAATGCTAGACGAATGAACTGCTGTGGAGTAAATTAGTTACGTTTTGCCAATGAAAAATATAAAAGAAGAATTTTTAATGCGATTCTAACCCCCAGTCTCAGTTTACATTCTCAGTTCCTGAAGTGTTTTTTATTTTTGCATATTATTTCATTTGACTAAAAATGAATAAAAATAAAAAAAGGTCAGAAAACTTCACGGCCAAAGAAGAACGCCTCATCTTGGATTGCGTCAAGCAACAGTGGAGCGTTATTGAAAATAAAAGGACTGACGCAGTCAGTAATGACGAGAAAATGGAGGCGTGGAAAAAAGTCGCTCTTAATTTTAATACATCTAGCGATCGCTACAGGGACTTGGGCATCCTAAAAAAACAAATTCACAAACATGAAAAAGAATCCAAAACAGCTTTCGCGGAAGAGAAACTGCAGAGACTCGGCACAGGTGGCGGAGAATATGTTCCATCTCCTGCCAATGATATTGATGTGGAGCTGAAAGAACTTTTAGGGAAACAAGTCACTGGCCTGTGCTCTTAAGTTGACGATGTCTAAATCTATCCAAAATTTCCTGGTCATTCCATTCTCTAAAATGGTTAGTTCGTCGCCGAAAGTTTTGTGGGCGTCTCGGATATACTTGTAAATTTACAAGTTCATTAAAATCTTCGTCATCACTAAAACTCAGTATATCGGAATATTCCATTATACCTATTTGGTAAAAATAAAAAATGTACAGAATCCACTGACAGTTGAACAAAGTTTTTAGGTTAGAAAACTAGGGTTATTATTTTAACCACTCATTTTTGGGCGGTTAACAAACCCGTTGGCAAAACTCTGGTTACCCACTGATCCAGTCTGGTACAACACCCATTTTGCTTAAACCATTAGTTATGTTTTAAACCTTGTTGGTACAACTCGCCCTTATTCAACACAAATAGTCTCTGAGAAGTAGAGAGTTGCAACAACATGATTTCTGGATTGTGGCGGCATTTATTGACAAATAGCTAAGCTCTCTGTCAAGTGGCTTGTTATATTATTGCATTATTCTATTACATGGTAAAATAGATTTTGAATAATGTGTAGCTTGTTATTGTTTCATTAAGGCCTTCAATTATGGATTCTTCTAGCCAACGGAGAAGTTGAATTTCTCTACTAGTGGTAGCAATTAGTTCAAAATTCGCGCTCAACCAAAAATGACTGATGACATAACGAGTACGTTCATAATATATCGAAAACTAACAGTGTACCTGTCAGTCAGACGACGGGGTAAACGCTTCTCGTGGTGCGTTTGTGAATTATTTTTAAATTTTGTCTTAAATTTGGTTAGTAGTGGAAAAAATTGTATATACACCATGGTGTTGAAGACATTTATAAGCCTCGAACCTTATTCCGCTCGGTCAATAATTATAGTCCTCACCACCTTGATAATATAATATACTATTATGGGCTACCAGTAAATTATAAAAGCCTTGATGGAACTATAAGACTAAAGAAAACCTAAGGTGGTACCCATGCTGCCATCTGTTAAAATAACTCCCAAGTGAAATCTTCGGTTATTGTAAAACAGAGGTCACTGGTGTCGATTTCTAACTGCGCTCATTTTTAGTCCAACATTTTATTAGTTGGTACAAAATTTCTTTTTAAAAATAAAAATACGTTAATATTTAAGTTTTTATTTCAGGGAAGCATCTTGTCGACTCGTTTCTTGGCCCAAACCAAAATCGTGAGTTAATTTAACTTTTTAAAAATTAGTTTTATCATATTTTCAAATAAATTGAATTTTTTAGGCAATTCGAAATGTCACAGTGAGAGATTACGTACACCTGATTATCTCTACAGATACATGAATCCTTTCAAACATCCGGAAACGAACATCGCAGGTGAGATTAATATTCTTTTCGTGGCGGTTTCACCATTCTTCATCATTTTCATATATTCTCTTCATTTTTGCAACCACCCACTTTCTTTTTTGTAAAAGCATGATTAGCAGCATATTGCGTAGGATCTTTCTGACCTTCCTTTTCTACAAAAATAAAATTTCCACCAAAAACGCATAATTTTTTAACAGAACCAAAATTCGGCAGAGGTAAAAGAATCAAAGTTTGGATGAACGGCGAAGCGCACTGTTACGAATTCAACATCAACCCCAAGGATTTCAGAAGCTGGACCTCCATCCTTCTACACATCACAAACAGTGCCAAACCCATCTTCGGAGCAGTCAGAAGATTAGTTGCGCTAAGCTCTCTCAAATCTGTCGATAATTTCGAAGCACTAGATCCTAAGGAAAGATATGTAGGACTCGGAGCGACGTGTAGATTTAAAATGGCACCTGGAGGGTGAGTACCTAAATCTACGGGGTCAGGTAATAATGGTCCCCGCTACCTACTAATACTCTGGTAATCTGGCCGTAAATTAATCCGACCAGTTATTTCGCCCCCGTAATGAAAGTACAATTAAATGTTGTTCTTAGAATTGAGGTAAGGCAGGTACTTGATAAAAATAACAACCCTTTGAATTATCATAATCTTTGTAATCATTTATCGAAGTGAATTTGAGTTGAAAGTGTTGAAAAATAGCATTATGAAGATAGAAATTGTTGAAAGTATTCGTGGCAAAAATGTACTTGTAATCGATAACTACAAGTAAAAATTGAAAAGTACAGACGAAACTTGTTGGAAATGTACCAACAGAAAGTGCAAAGCATGTGTTTATACACTCGGTGAATGTAGTGCAATTTGTGTAACCAAATCTTCGTCGGACGACGTTCAACTTTCGGTCTATCTTATTTGGATCCTGATGAAATCGGTGATTGCATTGCCTTCGAATTAAATGAAGACAGAAAGGACGATACAAGGTTGGAAAAGTATTCAGATTATTTGATCGAAAACTACACTCACTTTCAAAAGTCTTGCACCCCCCCTATATTGGGATTATATCTATTTTTTTCTTAATTTTAATCCCATCATGTTAAATATTACTTAAAACCATACATTAAAATCGTACAAATTTATTTACTGGAATAACATAGGTTGGTTTAACAGAAAATTAAAATTGAAATGGAAAAATTTGAAAATACAAAAATAATATTTTCAGAAAGAAACGGAAAAAGGATGAATGTTATAATAAATTTAGTACTTAGTATTTCCACCTCTACTTCTTATCAATGCATCAACGCGTCTATGCATGCCAATAATCAAATTATTAATCACTGCCTGTGGAATATTGTCCCATTCCTCTGTAACCGCAACAATAAGCTCTTGCGTGTTTCTTGGAGGGTTATTTCGGTTAAAAATGGCTCTTGAGACATAATCCCACACATGCTCTATGGGATTCAGGTCAGGGGACATTGCCGGCCATTCCAATCTTGCAATGTTTCCGTTTTCCAAGGCTTGTTGAACGGCTCTAGTGCGATGGGGTCTGGCATTATCGTCCATAAAGATGAACTGGGCTCCGATTGCATTACGTAATAGTTGAACGATAGCATTAATGATGTTTTGCAGGTAATATGCACCGGTCATTGTTCCTGGAATATGAAGGAGTTGTGTTCTCCCATTAAATCTGATACCACCCCAAAACATTTGCGTTCCGCCACGATAAGGGGCAACACCTAGGGCAGTTGCTAGTCTATTTTGTCCTCCTGTCTCCCTCCAAACCCTTTCCCGATAGTCATCACTCACTAATCCAAACCTGGACTCATCTGAGAAAAGAACGTTCCTCCATTGTGGCAATAACCAATGTTGATGAGCTCTTGCCCACTGCAATCGAGCGGTACGGTGACGAGCAGTTAACAAAGGCACCCTTAAAGGCCTTCTGCGCTTCAATCCTGACGCCAAAACTCTTCGACGGATTGTTGCGGTCGAGATCACGCGATTAAACGTTCTCTGGAATTGAGATCTTAGTAATGGTACAGTGACTGATCGTTCTCTGCGGGCTAATTGAGCAATATACCTATCTTCTCGTCTAGTACTAACAGTAGGTCGGCCAGTTCGAGGCCTACTATTCACTTCCCCAGTCTCTTCATAGCGTCTAATGGTCCTGCTAACCGTAGATCTCACAAAACTTAGCCTATTGGCTACCTGGTGACGAGACAACCCTTCTTGCCACAGAGCAATAATTCGAGTCCTATCAAAAGCACACAACTCATTTCTAGGCATTTTTAACGTTTATACAACTTATTAGTACCATCTAACAATATAAACTGATAAGCAGAAACAGGCATTTTTTACCAGATCGGAATTTACACGATCCAAAAAACACGTTTTTTGTGGTATAGTGTAAACAAGTTCTTCTTATCAGCAAAATACTTTTATAGAGTATTTATTTCTACATATTTCGCTAAGATACAGGGGGGGTGCAATACTTTTGAAAGTGAGTGTATATTGATGACCAATCTCATTTTCCGCCGACAATGTGGGCCAAAAATTCAGCAGATCTAACTCGGACAACAAATGCTTCCGAAGCTTTTCATCGAACTTTCAATGACTCTTTCTACAAAGCACATCCTAATTTAATAACATTTCTTTAAAAATTGTATGAATTTCAAATTGAAACTTATGTTAAATTGCAAAGTTTAAATTTAAAACCTAAAGTTAGAGACGTTAGTGTTAGAAATCGCCATAAATTTATTGAAGATATCATTGAGAGATACCAAAGCGGTGAGACGGACTTTATTTTCTAGCATGTATATCATTCCAATGTATCAAATTTTGACATTTGCATCGTTTAATAACATTTATTAAATAGTAGTTAATAAAAACTAAATAAAAATTTTGTTTTATTTCTCTTTATTATTTAGATACTAGTCTTTGCGTTATACTTGTCAAAGTACCCCTTAAGTACTTAGCGTACTTACACAACTTAAACAAACTATATAGGTATATATTTATTCTATAGGGACCAGATTACTTGTACGGAATATTATACCTGCCGGCCACGGGGACCAAATTACCTCCTAAATATCTGTGAGGTCATATTTGGGGACCAAATTACCAACTCCGAAATCTACTGGGGCGCTATTCTTGACCTACAATTTATAGCCAATTTGAAGAATTTAGAAAATCAATTTTTGGGCATCTTTCAGAGTAAAATCATTCGAAAATTTTCCTGATGTTAGTTTTCGATTTTCTTTTATGAATTCCAATTACAATCGTTTTTGTTCCATAGAAGCATTTGCTTGCCTCTTAATTTTGATATTAATATTGACTATTGTAGTGTTCATTTTTATAGAATGAATTAATAAACTTAAAGGTGGATTCATGCAAGAAAAAATTAAAACTAAAACTAAGAAGATAAAACTATGTTATTTTTGAATTAAAATCTTAATTTCTTGCATGAACATCTATCTACATTACACGTACATGCTCATGCAATAAATTGAGATTTTAATTTTTTTTTTTATTTTTGCTTAACGTGCCTCGTCAGCGCTGGTCATTGGCACAGAAAAAATAAATACAAATATTCACATAATTTTTAACAAATATTTAAATTAGATTTTAGAAAGGTTGGTAGCTTTCAGGAACTGTAAGACTTTCTTGATTTCGGTAGGGCAGTGAAGCATTTCCTTGAGGTTGGGCCTAAGATCAAGTTGTTTGTATATAGCAGCAAATTGTTTGCAGTCCGTCAGTATGTGCTTAACGGTCACAATATCGTTACAGCTATGGCAAACGGGACGATTTCCTGAAGACATCAGATATCCGTGTGAGAGTTTGGTATGACTGATTCGGATTCTTCTGATTGTAGTAGCCTCTCTCCGGGTTAAGAAGTTCAGGGAGAGAGGAGAAGTGGATGGATGGATATCATGAAGTGCTGTCGTACTATTGCGCCACAGGTGTCGCCAAGAATCTTGTGTGGCGTTTTTGATGTGGATCTTCAGGTCGGTTGCGAGTTGGATAATGTGTGTTGAGTCGTTATTAGTGGTAGCATCTTTCGCGTGGCGGTCCGCAGTTTCGTTACCATCAATGCCGATGTGAGATGGAAGCCAGATGAGAGAGACTGTTATATTTTGAGCAGCGAGAGTTTGATAGATGTCGTTGAGATTTAAATTCAAAAATAACATGGTTTCATCTTCTTAGTTTTAGTTTTGAATTAATCTTAGTCTCAATTTTTTTATTTACATCTCTGTTTACATACGAAACAGCAACTGACGCTGAATTGCGCTGTTGTCAAATGTATTTGAACAGCAGAATAATATCATTCGTATGATTTTGCGAAGGGTGCTCGAGAATATCATTCTTGGGCAATCGCAAATGGAGCATTCGCAGGCTTGAGTATCGGGACCGCCGAGTTGTACCACGGGACACCAGGTAGATGTAATCCTACCGTCTAGTTGTACCACCATATTTCTAGAGAGGATTAACGGTTTAAAATAACAATCTAAACAGTTTTATTACATTTATTTATACAATTATTTATACAATTCGATAATATAATACAAAGAAGATATATTTTTAAAATTTGTTTTGAAATATACAGACAAATTAACATTAATTTTACAATTTAAGATCTCTTGTACTACTGCGGCAAATAATAATAGCTTAAAGATCTTACAAAATCAAATTTGGTGATCTTATTTTCTTTAAATTCTTTTATTTTAGAAGTTATATACTCATGTTTCTTTCTAGTAACAGATTTAAATTTTTTTATAATTGTTGATTCATTGGCAGTCTTAATTTTTGCAAATGTTTCATTTTGTATATTTATTATCATGTCCACAAAAATAAATATATTTGGATGAGGAGAATAAAAACTGTTTTTTAATAAAGAATGAAATGATTCACAAGCGTTGGTAGACCGATACATGCTATTTGTGTTACATGCCCAAACTTTTGGAGGAAATTTAGCTTCTTCTGATATATAATTTTCAACTATGTAATCACAAAATTGTATTACTCTCTCATCATCGGGCGATTTGTCAAATATTTCAAGAGAAAAAAGTCACCTACTTCGGTAGGTTCTAGAAAATGTAGGCCAAAGAATAACTTTAAAAACTTGCCAATTTCTGAATTTTTATCTTTATATTCATTCGACAAACCTAAATTTAAAATTTTACGGTACCATTCTTGACATAAGTGAAATCTACACCCGGTTAAATTTGAATATGGCCAAAATCTATAAATTGCACTATGAATTGCTTGTTCAAAGTCGACTACTATATTTTTTGGGTTAAAGGATAAGTTAAGTGCATTACATTTATCGCTAACATTTTGAAACAATTTGAAATATGTATTACAACTTTTATCGGGTAACAGAGCAAATATGACTGGAACATAATAACCTTTTTTAAAAGCATGAATGGTAAATAGTTGGTAAAAAAACTTTGTACAATATTGAAATGTACCATCCATATATAAATTTGTGAAACAAGAAAAGGTAATTAAATTGTTTTCCTTATTCAAACAGCAAAGGAAATTTTCATCTTTAATTTTAGTTTTCAGATTTAAATTAACAACTGCATCAAAAACCTGATTTATATCCTTAGGTAATGCTGGTAAAACATCTCGCCGTGCTTCGTACAGATTTCTTCTCACACGAAGTAGATCATCGCTTCCAATGTCTGAAGCCCAATCATTGTTCTACGAGATGTTAGAAAAATCATACTGTTAATAATACTTTAATTTCTAGAAATTTTAGTACTTACAGTTAATTCTTTATGAATTAGTTTAGATGGCCTTTCTGTGCTATCCTCAACAGCTTTTCTTTTAACGCTATTACTAATAGCTTGCCTAGCAATCGTCTTCTCACCTTCATGATTATGATCAAGCTGAGATTCCAAAATAGTTTTTTCATCTGCACTTGTATATATTTTGGCATTGCATCTACTTTTGGTGTTAGTGCAACGCCATCTAATTTTACCACACTTTGCAATGTGTGCTTTTGAAAATTTAAAGTTATTTAGCACTAACAATTTTGCACCTTTTTCACTAAAGATCGATTGGACTTCCATTGCTGTCTTAAGAAACTCACGACTCACGACTGATCGCTTAGTATGAAGATTATAAATAAATAGTAAGCAGCAGTAAGAAGGTATTATCACCCCCAACCCTTAAGAAAAATTCAAACTTCGACATTGGTGGTGGTGTTATAGAAAGTTTCACTTATTGAGAAAAGGTCATTAGAGAATTACTGAGAATAATGTAAAATATGTTAGACTACCTGATTTCAATTTCGTGGTACAACTCGGTGGTCAAAAAAGGGCAACCTTTTACGCTGCCAGATTATGTCAGGTAAGCGTGGTACAACTCGGTAGTCTCCTTGAGTATACGTGACGTTGCGAACGATGTCAAGAATAGCACCCCTGGTCAGTTTTTAGTACCAACGAATATTTTTGTTCCAGTTACAAAACATCTTCCGAAAAGGAACTGTACAAACGAGAAAAAGTAACTAAAAGATTTTACTCCGGTGAAATGAATTCGAAAGTTTTGCCGTTTTTAATAGAAACGGAAAGGAAGAAACTCACTATAATCTACGTAGCAGTTAACGGTAGAAACTATCAATCGCCTCAAAAACTCGTTCTAAATTCTAACGACATGAGAAATTGGGTGTTAATATTCAAATACCTCACTAAAGTGTTAGATATTCCTGACGGTATTGCCTGGTAGGTTGAGCTTAACTTTTCCCCCCTCAAAACTCTAGTTTTAATATGTTTTTAGTATTTGTACCATTTTTGGTGACGTTTTAAGAGATCCTTCAGAACTTCAACACGGCTACCTTTACGTGGCAGTGCCGTTCAAAGAGAATTTCATTCACATGAACTACATCAGTTTATTCGAAGATCAAAGTAAATATAGAAGTAGTTATACGTTAACTATTCGTCCTGCTCCTTCGCCTCCTGAAAAACTTTATACGGCGATTAAGAAGATTAAAAAAAGAATTAGTAGTTCGGAGATTTATGATAAAGTTGGTAAATTGCCTAGTAGACCGACTACGCCATTGCAGAAAAAGAGATTTTCGAAAATTTCCATCAAGCAAGAATCGAGATATACGCCGTCGACAAAACAAGTACCTCAAAGACAACTTCCGACAAGGTAGAAGTTTATTACGTAATCCCTTAATTTTTTTAAACGCTTAACCCTGTTTATTTGGTCAAATTTAGTCATTAAAATTGTATACCTTTTCTGACTGACTGATCTAAAATTTTGTACAAGATGGCCGTCGCCACAAAATGGCGATGACTAGTTAGGACAGTCGGTATGGGTCATTTTAGACCAAAAGTACTCAGTAATTAGCAATATGGCTGATTTTTTTTTCAATAATTATTAATTAGTATAAAAAAAAGTTTACCAGTTTATCGATTTCCCAAATTAGAAAAAAAAAATTGAAAAAACTTTTTTTTTGAAATGCTTTAATATTTCACGCTGGGAGGAAGGTGGGAAAAATAAAAAAGATCACCGTGTAGGAGAAGTATTTTGCAATAAAAAGGGTCTCTTGCGTTTTTTTTATCTCTACATACTTTACGGTACTTATGAAAAAAAAATCAGCCATATTGCTAATTACTTGTAGTTGTTACCCCTATCGTCTGGCCTAAGTGGCAAACCGAAAACCATACTGTTTCCAGCAATTCTGAAAATATTATTTCCATAAATTCTTCTTTATTATCCGTCTTTCAAAAACTACAAAAAAACTTATCATAAATAAGTTGGGGGACCCCGACTAAAATCCTGTGGGGAAGCCCCCGAATTTCGCGTTACTCCACCGCTTCAACTGCCTTGTTTCAGAAGTAAATCACAACCAACCGGCAAAGTAGCCAACATAACAGAGCCAAAGCTTCCAGCAACATGTGATTCTGAAGCTGGCCAGACTGCCAGCATCATTCAAGAAGAATTAGCTGGTCAGATGGAAGCTTACGGTAAGTAAAACACTTTTCTCGGTAATAGATGTTCAACATATTTGTGTAATTCAGAAAAAACTGTTGCTGACATTGAGAAAAAGTATTCCGAAGATGGTGAAAAAATAACGACATGTCCTAATGTGCCTGAGGGTACAGGTAAGTTCATAGGTTTTCATTTCTATCGTTTTAACGCGTAGAGAATTCATTCTCCATGCTTTAACTAGGTCTTATAATGCCCAGACGGGTCTAAGGCTAATAATAACTTTTTTATCTATAAAAATCTATCTTTTTTTCTATATTGTTACGAAGTCACCAGCTCAGAAGCCGGCCCTGACCCTGAACTATAAGTTGTAAAGGTGTAAAGTGTGTCTATAAATTAAGTTCAATACAGTGTCTGTTTCTATTATATTATAAATCCAGTAAAATTGATTATTTTCAACAGAATGTAGCTCCAATTCCAACCAGAATAGCTTTGAAGCATTCGCAGGTAATTATCTCCATAAAAATCACTCAAAAAAGTGAAATATACTAAGTTTGGCCGTTACTTCAACTTCTATTTCAGTCCATTCTAATAAAAATGTGAGCGTCATAGCCGGCAGTCAATCGGAATCCTTGGACGAATCTACTACGTACACTCTGGGTAAAATATCTTCCGCAAAGCTTAGAGCTGTGACCGGATGTAATTTGATAACAGTAGTTGATACTGAGCTAAGCATAAAAGATAATATTGTAGATGCTACATCTAGAGAGAATAACTATTACGTTAGAGAAGGTAAAAAGTATTGCATATCTATCAGTACGTTAACGTCATTCTATTTGCGTAAAACCGGCTGAGTTTTGAGGTTATCGAATGTCATAAGTTGTTAAAATAGAGTGAGTTCACGTGACGTCATGTGACAGTGGCCCTGATGCTATTAAAAGTGCTTTGCACAATAAGTGGTTCTTAGAATGATCATTTAATCAATACAAATCAACTAAATTACAAATTTAAAATTGTTTATCCTCATGGCAACTGTCATTAGTGTCAACAGTTGGTAGACATGCCTTATATAGAGCCTGCAGGGTAGCTATTCTTGAAAATCATACTATTCGGTGCCTCTCTCGTACGATGGGGTCTATCCCGTGCGATCTACCGACATCCACGGTCGAAATTCTTGAACCTACATGTGAACGTTCATAGAATAATTACGAAATGCATAGAGAAATAGTAATTATATACTTATTTCTCTATGACAAAATAGGGTACAAGCATAAATTTTGCTATTGGTGGGAATTGACGCTTTATCAGGTCTTTACTTTTAAAACGACTTTAAAAATCATAAAATTTGAAAGTTCGCCAAAACGCGCTTCACGTCATAAAGATGGCTGCCCCATGCAGTGACGTCATTTGTTTACGTTCTTATTCGTGTATCACGCTTGTTCTTGTGACCTAATTTGTTTCTGAAAGTTTTAAAAATGGATAAAGTCGAAAAAAACTTTGTATTCCAAGTATTGCATTGTTCCAGTGTGGAAATCAACGTCTATTAAAACTCCAGACAAAATATTTGTTACTTTACCTGGTGGCGCAAGCAAAAATACACTTAAGAGAAGGGCATTACTTTTGTTTGTGAAGACCATTTTAATGTAAGTACCTACTTCTATGCTGGTAATTTTTATTTTTAAATAGTTTGAGGTTATGTACTTATATATAAAAACATCATTTTCTTACGACCACACATCGAAATATGGTTGGTATATATTATATAAATAAAACATAGTTTAAATCGTACTTACGATAATGCTTTAACTCTTCTTATTTCCTCTGCACTAAAGCAGCTGATTGACTTCATAAATTCAAGCAGCATAATTGAGTCTACTTTGGGCAAGTTATCAGTTTGTGCTTTTACAAAACCTTCGCTAGCCATATCTTCACTCACAAAATATGAAAGAATCGTCACTGAACACTGAACTAGTAAATAAAATATATTCTTCCAGAAGTTTTAAAATATCCTCGGAAATATCGAATATTTATGACCACTTTCCACTTTACGTTGACTTTTAGAAATAAAAAAAGTACACACAAACACGTAATGGTCTCAAACAAACATATAAATGATATTTTTACGTCGATGAAGCAATTAATAGTTGATTAAAATACAATATAAACACACAACTACACATAACCTAATGCAATACCGGCCACATTGACATAAGTAAACACAAGAGATATGACATCACACGTATCATCGGTAGCGTTCGTAAATCCTCGGGTTGTGGTCGGAAAATGCATTGAAATTTGAATTTTATTTTAAAATTTGGGAGTAATTTCCAATGGAAACTGGTTTATTTCCTATTATTATTAATTTTTGATATCATATTTACTATTATAAATTAATATCTAAGCAAAACATGAAATATGCGTGTACTCTATTGAAACAAATTTCCATTAAAAAACCTCTTCACCAGGCAAGCTCTTCTATTTTGGACCATGCGATCCGGAGCGTATGATTTTTATGAGATCAATAATATCAGATCATGGGGGGAAGAAGAATATAACGACGATCACCTCATGTGATCATTCGCCATAAACCCATGCCGCTCATTGTTCAGGAATAGACGTCCAGGGATTTTGACTAACTATGGCATTTAATAACCTCAAATTCTAAGGAGTCCAGCCGGTTTCACGCAAACATGATGATCTCTTTTTTTTATGTTCAACAGTTAATAACATTAATTTTAGTAAATAATAAACCAGATTTACTGGAGTTTCCGCCAGATCAACAGTCTACGTTAGTGATTAGGAACTTGAGGGATCGACAAAAAGTAATCACAAAAAATGAAAAATTAAATCAAATTTTATTATAATTTATTTTGTTTATTCTCAGATAAAAAACGGAATAATATTGTCCCATCAAAACGCTCCTACTATTCATATTAGAAATAGAACGGATATAAGTATATATAACGTGGAAAATGGGAGCTACAGAGGTGGGAAGATTAGCGAATCAAACGTATTTTTAGAACGGAAAAGTACAAATTTAAGACCGCAGTCAAACGATGAATTGAATAAAAAACAGAAAAATTGTACAGAGAAGAAGACCAGTAGGAGTAAAACTACTGAATCTGCTGGTAAAAATAGTTGGACGGGAGACATGTTTACTCCAGCTTACGGTAAATCGTTTAGTTTTTCGTAGAGGATAGTCACCAAATATGGAATACCATTTTGTTTTTGGGATGTAAAAAAAAACTTCATATAAATTAAATCAGTTTAATGTTTTTACTAATCAGTCATACATTTATATGTAGTAATCAACAGCCTTTGATCAAATATATTTGGATTTTTATACTAGTTCAAACTCTTCTAAACATTTTTTAAAGTCACAATATTTTAATGGCAAAAGATCACAAAATGGTGAAATAAACATAATACCGATATACTAAATAGTATAACACTTACGTAAACAAACATAACAGCTGGTAGTACTAGTTTATTACTTACCTTTAAAATTTTCTGCACGACAACAAAACAAAACACGCCTGCCACACGTGAAGCATTCGTGCAACTGACTCGATGGTGTGGGTGCGATAGTTAGTAGACCGAATGAAACAGAAGATGGTCGAGTGTTGCGTTTCATACTTATAGATTTAGAGAAATGAAGGCATTCCATATTAGGATACTATTCCATATTTGGTGACATTCCTTTATTTAAATGAAATAAAATAAAAACTTTTTTGTCCACGACCACAGGTACAAGAAAAAAAACAAAAAGCAAAACGTTCACTCTAAAATTGGAAACTCCTGATAATAACCGTTGGGTAGAAAGACACAAAGAGCTTTTATCAGTAGAAAATTCCGACAATACAGATACAGAAGAAAAAACATCTCGATCTTCCAGTGACGCTAAGCCATTTATATCCGAAAAGGGGGATATTTTAGGTGAAATTTAAAAATGGAATATCATCGGAAACGAATTTAGTGTTTTTAATTCCAGAATCGAATAGATGGAATCTTCGTATCGAAAGAGAAAGTGAATCTGCAATAAGCGTTCAAGACGGTGTCGATTTTAGAGTTAAAGAGAACATTTTAGAAATTAAAGACGTTAGAAAATCACTACAGAAGAGAATTGGTATTGGAAGTTTTCGAGTGTCGACACCAGAAGTAGAAAACTGTTTAAGTAATGATTTTTTTTCTCTTTATTATTCGTTTCTTTAGTCCTACTTCTTATAGGTTGTCTGATTTCTAAGAAGTGAGGAGGTGTTTTTTTTAATGATTCCCTCTCTACTTAGTCTGTATCTTGTTCTTTCTGCAACAATAACACTCCTCACATTCCACAGAATAGAATTCTTCTTCTTCTTCCACTATAGTTTGACAGACAACACTTCCAGTTCAGAATCTGTCTTTTGTCGATGACTTCTTCATAAAAACTTTAGTAAGTATATTTTATAGTAATAAGTCAGGAATAAAAAGAGACTTGACGACAGAATACAGAGTGAGACTTTCGACTGTTGGTAAAAAAGGTTCCGAACGCCAGAAAGGTATTTCTTTCTTCCTACAATTGCTATAGAGTTTATTTACTTTGCTGTTTCCTTCCAATCCAATCTTTCCTAGAAACCACAGCAAGGTGACTATACTGTTCTTAATAAGATCTTCCTCTGCCTTTGCATGAATTACTTTACAAAGTAACAATTATAAAGGTAGTGGAAATATGCCAATGGAATAAAATTACACAGTTGTCAAATTCATTTGAATCATATTATATTTATATATTTCAGGGTTCTCTCTGGGAGATGGAGAATATATAAATGAAGACAGATCGCATTGTTCGATTTCATCCGATTCAATCGAAAGTTAAGTTTCAAAAAAAGTGTTTTGCACGTAAAGGAGTTGCACAAAATCTCCCTAAAAATTTTTGTATGAAACATACAATCATGAGCGGAGATAATAAATGTTTTGTTAGATTTTAAACTGTGTTTTATTTTAATTATAAATAGTATATTATAAACCAAGATGATGAAGACTATCAATATTGACCGAGCACCAAGATTATTTCGCGAGGGGTTTCCGAGCGGAATATAGTGCGAAATAATTGTCAACTCTACAGTTAGTAGTGGGAAAAATATTATTACCACTATCTTGCTTGGAACTACAAGACGAAAGACATCAGGAACTGGAAAATGAGGAAAATGAACCACTGATACAAATAGAAGAAGTGAAACAAGTAATACAAAAGTTTAAGAAAGGTAAAGCAGCGGGTTACGACAGTATTACCGCAGAAATGTTAGAAAGACTAGGAGAAAGAGGGATACAAATGCTTACTAAATTGTTTCAAAGAATATGTAACGAAGAAAAAATTCCGAAAAATTGGGAAGTAGGTATTATATTGACAATTTTCAAAAAAGGAGACAAAACTAATTGTAACAATTATAGAGGTATAACATTGCTGAGCGCAGCATTGAAAGTTTACGAAAGTATCTTAGAGACTCGACTTAGGAAAATAATAGAAAAACAGTTGGAAGAATCCCAAAGCGGCTATAGGAAAGGAAGGAGTAGCCAAGACCACGTATTTACATTGAAACAAGTAATTGACTAAAAACTAAGAACAAATCAAAAAGTGTATCTCGGCTTTATAGATATACAAAAAGCATTTGACAGCGTCCCCAGAAATCAAATATGGAAAAGTCTACAACAAAGAGGAGTTGGAACAAAACTAAGAAATAACATTAAATGCATTTACGAAACAACCAGAAACCGGGTAAGGAAAGATAATGAAGAGTCCGATGATTTCATAACAAAAGAAGGATTAAGACAGGGAGGAGTACTTAGCCCGGCATTATTCATAATGATAATGGATGATATTTTGAAGGAAGTAAAAACAAAAGTTAAACAAATTCAAATAGGTTATAGAAAGTAGTTGGAATATTTGAATGCGACGATTTAGTATTTTTCGCTAGAAACGAAAAAGAGCTGAAACATAATTTAATAACATGGAAGTATATATTGAAACTACGAAACATGAATATGAATATGGAAAAGACAAAAATAATGGTGGTGGGACAAGAAGAAGAGCACCTTAATATAGAAATAGATGGAATGCCGATAAAGCAAGTGAAGAGTTTCAAATATCTGAGAGTAGATATACAAAACAATGGAAAACAGGAAGCAGATAGTAAACGAAGGAATAAGTGCAGCAGTCAAAGTATATTACTCATTAAATTGAATGTGTACAAGTCAGTCTTGTCAATCCTTGTGCATGGTAGTGAAAGCTGGGTACTTACAAACTCTCTGAAAAGCAGAATACAAGCAACAGAGATGAAGTATGTACGCAGGGTCAAAGGTGTCACCAGAAAAGATCGAATGCGGAATGAAATAATAAGGGAAAACCTAAACATAGAACCAATACTGAAAACAATCGAAAAACAGCAGCTTAGATGGTTTGGGCACCTTTGTAGAATGGAGAACAGTAGACCAGCAAAAATGATTTGTCAAGCTAGAGAAGTAAGCAAGAGAAAAAGAGGTCGCCCAAAGAAAACATGGGACACAATAGCCGAAATTTTAAAAGAAAAATGAATTACATGGACAGAGGCGGCGAAAAAAGCTAGAAATAAAAAGGAATGGCGGAAGTTTGTCCACGAATAAGCGACACACCCGACACCCACAGCGGGTACAAACGGGTTTATGATTATTATGTATCTTGCTTGTGGAGGTCTTAAAATATTCATTTGATTACTTTTAATGTTTTATTTTTGCTTATCGAATGCCTATAACATAAAAAATAAGTACAACTAATATATATATACCAGGTCCATTTTCATTATTTTGGACAGCACACACCAGCAGGCCTGGAAAAAATTGTACAATATAACTTCCCATCTCGAAGTTTAAATAAAAAATAAACTCACCCTTGAAGATCACAGAAATGTTTCTCTAATACCGCTACATCAGTCAATTGGGTAAAAATCTGGGGACATTCGTGGATTAACGTGCACTTTCCAGGTAGATTATTCAAAGTTTTTGGACAATCTGGATAAGTAGCGAGAGTTTCGTTAAGCCCGAGTCTGAATTTACCTTTAGAAAGATTTATAGTTCCATCGTCATTCAAAATTGAATTGAGCCAAGGAAGTTTTTCCTTTAATTTTTCCAATGGAGATGGCAAAGACTCTGTTGTAGAGTACTGGATATGAGTAGGTAGAGGACGGAATGTTGTTGAAGGGTATGGAACAGCACCGCCAGCTATTCTATCATATGATACAAAGTCTTCTTCTGCTTCTTCATATAAAGAAAATGATGACGGACCTCCTGCTATAAATAAATCAATGTAAAAGAGGAATTTTTATCTTAAGCTTGATTTTAAAATGTGCTTTTTCCTTTTAGTTTTTTAAGGGATTAATCTGTTTCATATACGTCCTTATTATCTTCTTATTAAACGTATTTTTTTGACAATTTACTATCTACAGGTGTTGAAATATAAACAAGAGCTAGCAAAAATAATTTTTAATTTCATTAAGTTTCATAACCCAGTCACCAGTAGAAAATTGTTAGCAACAAACCTGACAAAGCTAGCGTAGGTGCTTTGGATTGATATTGAAAAGCTGCAATAGAAACGATTTTTTAGTACAAACTTCAACCCTTAGATAAATTCAAATTAAAAGTTTAGTTGCTTTTCCCTGTCAATCATGACAGTCTCTTCCCAGCGACCCCTCCTTGAAGCAACAGATATACTTTTTTTCAATTTCCCCAAGGATTCTACTTTTGCGATACCTGCCACTCAACCCAATTTCAAATAGTTTCAAAACATCTTACCTGAAAGAGGCACACCAGCAGCAATCATAGGATACCCTAGAACAATTATAACCTCAATCTTGAACTTTCAGATACTTTGAAATAAAGGCTAAGTAGTTATACTCACTTTTATTACTTCCATCTTCAGTATCGACAGCATCGGTCTTATTGGGCTTGACCACAACCAAAGAAGTAACATCACTGACAAACGAATATTTCAAAGCAATTTTCAAAGCTTCTTGAGTAGGTCCAGTTTTATTGTCAGCAGCATCTCGTTGATTTAAATATTGTTTAAGTGTTAAATAGGCCCATAATCTTTCCAAGTTACCAACAGCTGGATTTACGACCGGTACAAGTTTTACTGGTCCATTGATTCCCCAGCCTTCGACTACTGATGGAGCAAAACCAGGATCTGCAGCAAAAAATTGATTATTCAACTCTCATACTTTAGAAAAATGTAATTTGTCTTACCTGATACTTTTCCCGATATCACCAGATCTGAACCTCTGAAAACAATAGGAAACACTTGCTTGGTGACTTCTGTAACATTATTAACATATTTAAAAGTGACATTTGATAAAAGCGGCGAAGAAATTTGCTTATAAAACTCTTGTAACTGCAAAGAAGCATCGGCTCCTTCATAAATATGTCTGGCGAATCCTAAATTTCTTAAAGATATTTTTTGTAGAAAGCTCCTATCGGCACCATCTCCAAAAGATAGTGAAAATACCGGAGTTTTTCCGCCGTTTAGTTCGCTGATTGTGCTTATAATTTTATCGTTGTTAGTTTCACCCACTGTAGCTTCTCCATCTGTTAAAAACACTATGATTGGTTGATGGGTTTTGTCAGCTTTATTTTTTAATACGATCTCCAAGCCGGTTCGAAGAGCTGATTGAATATCCGTACCACCGTACGCTTTCAATTTGTCCACTACACCTTCTGCTTTTTTAATATTTTCTTCGGAAGCTGGATATGGAGTAGGTATTGGTTGTTGCTGTAAATAAAAATATTATTTTTTGAAAAAATCTTTTCCCATAGATACGTACCGTTCTATTTTTAAAAAGTTCCTCTGGATTTTCAGGCTCAGCCCAATCATCAACTCCGGATTCATACTGAACTGCAGATTTTTCAATGTTCCATACTTTTACAACTGATCCAAATTCAATGATACTAAATATATCTTCTTTGTTCAACTCTGCTAGAATGCTCTTCATTGCTTCTTTCAATTGCCTTACTCTGATACCTTCCATACTACCACTTGTGTCCAAAATGAAAACTACTTGCTTTGGAAGCGCTGGTATATCGCTAGGAGCAAAGAAATGAACAAAATGTCCACCATCAACCAAAACCTAAAGAAATATTATAAATAATATTATAATATCACTACCTAAAGTAAACTTACTTCGCCACCTGGTGGTAGTTTCTCAACATCATATTGAACAATGAACTGTCCGGCTAGTCCATACTCAGATTTAGATCCTAAGTCAGTGGCGTACTGTTTTTGCTGCTCTAAATCCGGACTAAACGTTACTACAGCAGAGCTGGAGTTGACCATTTTAATATCAGCATTTGGATTGAGTTTTTCGTCAGTTTTAGAAATATCGTTTCCTGATCTTAGTGGAGGAGCTTTTACAAATCTGAGTGGACGAGTTTCATCGATATGTACCTATAATCAAATTTTTTTCTGAACAAAAAGTATTTCCAAAGATATAAGTAACTTACTTGGACGTCTAATTTTTTGACCGGCTGTCCAGGATGTATATTAATAACTATTTCGTATTGGCTATTTTGTCTTGTTAGTAATTCTTCGTATTTTAAATAAAATATAGCTTTCTTTTGTGGCTCTACGTTTACGGATACTGTAAATCTATTAGAGTGTCTTGCACTAACAGCTACGTGTGCCGCAGCTTGTCCACCTTGGACCGCCTAAAAAAATAAATGATATGTGTGAAGTAATATCAATAAAATATTTAGATTGTGAAGGTTAGCTCTAGCCAAAATATCAACCAACGTAGGCATTACATCAAATGTAACTTGTAAGTATATATTATGTAAGTATCTAAGAATTTTAATAATTTTTTCAATAAATAGTGTAACTATAGTCAAAAGCACTTTTATCGTGCGGGCTCAAAGGTCACTAACCATATGTATCAAATCAGAAAACACAGAGGTTACAAAAATGTGAGATTACAAATATACCCGGAGAAAATACTGATGTTTGATGTGTCCTGCACACTGGTTGACGAATTTCCATTCTCGAAATAATCTATCAGATTAAGTACCATATTTTTTTGCTTGAGGATGCAAAATACCAGAAAATTGCTTCTTATTATTGATATTGCCACTTTGAATTGTCAAACTGACATTTAAATAGAAATTTCGCTGGTGAAAGACTTTTTAGAATCGCTGAAAACTAAATATACCTCCTATGAATCTATAGCTAAGGCGACGAGGAATTCTGGGATCGATGCCACGAGCTGCAGGTGGATAGACTGCATGTTCAGAAGTAGGCTCATAGAAACAACTCTGATGGGGGAGACAATGGCCGTACGTGCAACCAGGGGTTGTCCACAGGGGGGAGTAATATCTCCGCTGCTGTGGAACCTGGTCATGGACGGGCTCATCAGAACCCTACACAGAGAAGTATTCAACACCATAGGATATGCAGACGACCTGGCAATTCTATCCCAAGGTAAATACAACAGTACAACCAGAGACAGACTCCAGATGGCTTTAAATGTAGTAACAGACTGTGAAAGAAGGGCTACGCATTAGTCCTTCAAAAACACAGATAATTGCGCTCACCAGAAGAAGGAAAAGAGGAGGACTTGGCCCTTTGAGGCTTCAAGGTGAACCAATACGATTGCCGGATGAAGTAAAATATCTTGGGGTTATCCTAGTCCCAGGCTCAACTTGGAACCGACACCTTCAGCACGTGATCAAGAAAGTAGAGGTGACCTTCATGGTTGCCAGACGCACTTACGGCACTAAATGGGGACTTAGACCCAGCATGGTACACTGGCTGTACAAAATGGTTGTCATACCCAGGATCACATATGCATCTCTGGTATGGTGGCCAAAGATCAGACAATCCTCTGCTATGCTGAAACTAAGCAAGGTCTACTCCTACAGCGGCGCTAGAGACAATTCTAGACCTTCCTCCGCTACATTGTGTCATAATGTGCGAATCAAGGGCAGCACTAACCCGACTGGAAAAAGCATCAGACCATGACGTGGCACATGAGAGAGGACACATAGAGATAAGGCATATGGATGACGACATTTTCAAAATGCCAACAGACCACATGACCACCAGATATATCTTTCGCAAGAACTTCGAGATTGTCATCAAAGATCGGAAGGAGCTTGAGAAAGAGAACGCACCACCACTTAGTAGAGCGAATGAACTGTTCTGATAGGAGCGGGCATATACAGCAAGACGAGCAAATATGAAGGAATCGTATGCCTCGGTATTTCAAGCAGAGGTCTATGCAATACTTACATGTGCAAGGGCAAATAATATTGAGAGCCTACAGCAACAGGCAGATCAGGATCTACAGTGACAGTCAAGTTGCCCTTAAAGCACTACAGAGCTATAGGGTGACATCTCGGCTAGTATGGGAATGCCGCGAAGAACTTAGAAGACTGGCGACTCGGAACAGTGTAACACTGGAGTAGGTCACAAAGGAATCGCAGGCAATGAAAAAGCTGACGTACTCGCAAGAGCAGGATCGTCAACTCTGATGAACGTACCCGAACCTGCTGTGGGCATCCCCAGATGCTTAACAAGGTCATTGTTAAAAGGGTGGATGAAAGAACAACACAATAAACACTGGAAGAATACGCCCAGGCAAATACATGGGAAGAAATTCATAAAAGAACCATCAGAAAAAGTAGCGAAAGAACTGCTCTCAATGAGCCGGAACAAACTACGCACCATAACGGGGCTACTTACTGGACACTTTCCCACAAAAGAGCACCCAAATAAAATAGGGCTGTATAACGGAAACCTTACATGCAGAAGATGCAAAAAGGATACCGAAACAGCTCTGCATATACTATGCAACTGTGAGTCGCTGGAGCTAATACAGGGAACGGAATGGCTGAATAGGTTGTAGTCAGAACACTAGGAGTATCCACAATAAGCCCAGGAGGCTGAGGTGGTGCCGGCGAAGGAACGGCTCCTTTTGACAAAAAAATACGTATCCTTTTTTTCTCCCGTCGAAATTGCAGTCTGTCTCATTCATCTTACGGATTCTATTTGGAAGTTATGATTAAACGCAATAAAAGAAAACAAAAACGGTGAGTATGTCTTTGTTGAAATGTATGACCCGCATGATAAGACTATAATTAGAAACTGGAAGAAGTAGACCATGCTGAAGAAAAGAGAAGATCTGAATCTCCTTCTTGGGAATCTAGGAAGGAGTTCTTACCTTGTCGTATGTTTTTTTGGCTTGTTCTTTCTCTTGTACATAAGCTTCGTATTGTTTACCCTCGATTTCCATGATAAATCCAGATATGTAGGCCTGTTCGGGTATTATGACTGAGAAGGTAGCTTCGTGGGCATTTTTGTCCAAGTTTTTAACCTTACTTGTAATTTGGCATTTGGAAAATCTGTTAGATACGTTAGCTTCTACCAGCATCTCGTATATTTTAGGAAGAACTGGAGCATCATCCTTAAAATTGAATAAGATTATGCGTTTTATTATGTTATATAAGATGAGAATACCAGAAAATCGTTTATGGCAAACTACATAATGAGCCGTTAAAGTGATTTGTTTTGAATTCTTTGCATAATTAATTGGAAAATAGTGACTACCTTAAAAATAGATTTCACCTTCAACTCATTTCAATATCATTCTGACAATATAATCAGCAAACAAAAACATATAAGAACTATTTTTATTTTTCATGATACTGCTAAGACTATTTTAGAATCTTGTGCAAATTTTGTACTTACTTGTTTTGTATTTTGGTCTTTGCTATCTGCTACATCGCTACTGGTTGATGCCACCAAACTACCTGATTGTGGGAAGCAGTTTACCGGAGCAAGATGTATTAGAATACACAAAAGAGCTATAGCTTCAGTTTTCATAATGAAATCTGTAATTTAAAAGTAATTTTCCACTGAATTTTCACAGGTTTAAGATATTAAATGAAAATTTATCAAATACAAACTTCTAGCTAGATGTAGATATAATCTAGACACAGTTTTTAACCGTAAAAAATCATTTATTTAAAAAGAAAACTTTACCTAAAAAGATGCGCAACAAATTCACTCAAATTATATAAATAAACAAAAGAAATAATTGTTTATTACTTAATGAAGTTCATCGATCTGTTTATAAATAGAACTCACCTGAAAAACAACGGTTGCGGTCGATATTCAACTCTATATGAGACGGAATACTCTCAACCACTTTTCTCGTTAAGGCTGTCCCCACCAAAAAAACATAAAAAAAA
>CAJUYI010002079.1:24651-61974 GCA_910591695.1 Galerucella pusilla
ACTAACGTTTAATGTGAATCGGAAAAAATAATTATTACGTATTGATTAATCATGTTGTTTTGTTAGAATACATTTTTCCAGAAGAGGGTATTTTTTGTAACGGCTTTCTTATAATTATTTCGAAAATATCGATAACCTTTATTTTTAATTAGAAAGAAAACAATCGATTTATTAAATAGAATTGAAGAAATTTTAAACAAGTAAATCATTACCAGTTATTTCTTTAATAATTGTTAATTGGGATAACCCCAGGCGAGCGTGGAATATAAAATGAATGATAAACTTTGCTTTGATTCAGTCTTACTGTGCGAGAGAGTTGTACCGTCTACAACAACTAGTGTTTTGTTTACTAAATAATGTAAGTAATAGACAGGTTATCAATTTTAAATCAACGGTAATCCAAATGTAATTTCTCAAGAAAAATGTGTCTTTAATATCATTATTTGGATATAAACAATGTAAAACCTTTTTTTTACTGTGGAAAAAGTGCCAAAAAATGCAGCATCATTGGTATTGGTTATTGGTACCTTGAAATTCCTTTGCAAAAAGACATCTTTAACCTTAAATTTTTTTGCAAAATACACACTTCTTTAAGCATGAAGTAGATTGAAATTTCGAATATTAAGTCTACTCTATATGCTTCTTTAATCTTCCTAACATTTTTTAAGTCGTCAGTCCAGTTTTCAACAATATCTTCTGAGATCTTTGGTCATTTTGATAATTTATTTCTTTAGATATTTTTTCAACAATTTTTTTGTCTAATAGATAAATTCCCAACGTACTGTAAACAATAATAAAAAATTTGCTTGAAACATTCTATAATAAGTAAGTATTATGTAAAGATTTCTCAAGGTTTCATAATCGTGAATTTTAAAAACAAATTTCAGTTATTTCTATATAAAAATATATTTATTGGGTTGATAAATTATGGTATAATCGCTTGGCAACCGAAGAAATATGTTAGAGGTCAACAGATTTATCAGTATTTATTAATAAAAATATTCCAAAATATAGGTGCATTTTGTAATGATTTTTTAAAACCTGTTTTAACGTTCACTATTATTGGTGATTAAAAAAAAGTATGTTTTGGTTGGTCCAGAAAAGTATTTATTGGTCCAACGGTTTTAATAATTTTTTCTCTAAGCCGGATATAACGAACTGATTAAAAAAAAACAAAGAATATAGTGTAGAAGTGGATATCTTTTTTAAAAAATAAGGTGAGTTCAAAATTTCACATTTAACGCAGCATCCTCAATTCCTTTTACGAAATAACTTACAAGTTCTTTTAGCATTTAGATATGTAGAGTTTGTTCAACCATCCTTTGCCGTTACGTCATATACTGTCCAGCTTGCTCTCTCATTCATGAAATGGATGAGACGGAATTAAGACGTCATTAACCTATTTCTTATCTAAGGTCGACATACATATTAGGTGTGTTCTTTTTGACTGAGATCTCAGCTCACTTCAGTTAAAGTTATCTGAGATAAAGTGATGTGAGTAGGCACCAAAAAGAACGACCTACTCAATTGAAAAGCGAAATCTGCCGTCACATGCGTGAATAAGAGACATAAAAAATATAAAAATAACCTATCTGGAATCTAGATCTCCAATAACCACGCTTGATTCATCCCCTCCACTTTATTTCCGACTGATACCCCCTTACATCACATTCAGCATCGGTGAAGGGGGTGGAAAAATCTCAGCTCACTACGAAGTGAGTAAATCAAAAAGAACGCGTTCATTACCATTGTGAGCTGAGATTAACTGAGATCTCAGTCAAAAAGAACACACCTATTATCTGTTACTTTTGACACTTCAGTTATCATATTTTGAAAACAATTCTTAACATATGTCATTGATTATTAGGCAATATGGCAATTAGGCAATATGGCCGTGCAGGGCAGACAATTTAGACAGATATAGGTTAGTTTTGTATTGTCTATTCAGTCATAAACAGTGCTCAAGACTTTTTAGTCGAATTTATTAGTATATTTTGCTTCAATTTAGTATATTTTATTAGTGTTTAGTATATTGTTCATTTGATTATAAATCTTTAATTTAGAATATATCACTTTTCTTAGTTTTTATAAATATTGTTTTTGAACAAAACTAAATAAAATGCCTGCTACATACAGCCTGATATTTGATTTTTGATTCTGTTAAATCATCTCTATTGATTGCTGCTAACCACATTTCTCTATGCTTCTTACTTAACTCATTCTTGTGCACCAAAGATGTGTTCTTTAAAACAGCTGGGACCTTAAAAACGCTTACTTGGTATCGGTTTGAACGGCTCCCACAACCGACTACAACTAGTTGTTGGCATTTTGAAGTAGGTGTTTCACTCCTGAAATCCGTAAGCATAAAAGATAAATACTGCAGGTGATATCTTCCAATTCAAGCAACTGAAATTTTAATGCCAGCAATTTCATAAAAGTTTCACTTTCATTATAATACTGTATACTTATGTTTTAGTCAGTGTGTACTTACCCGTAAATATTAAATAATAATTCTTGATAGTCTAAAAACTACTAACAAAAAAATAATGTTCTTATATAGGTACACAACCAAAAGTTGGTCCTAAATTGATATACCCAGCTTAAAAGTTTTATAAAACTGAACTTTTTATTGTATATTATTAGTATAGAGACACCAAAGCTAAATAAAAGCACTTTTCTCCAAAATAAACACTTATGTATACCAAAATCCACGGTCTACAATGTATTAAATCACATTAATTGTTTGCCCTGTGTCGCCATAATGAATTTTATTTGACAGGTCACTGGATTGCCTAATATATTATATTATATTATATTTTGAGGTTAAGTGTGAAATAACATTCAAGTAATATAAGACATAGGTACGTAAAACAGCAGAATACGTCACCGATTATGACGTAACAGCAAAGGATGGTTGAACAAACTCTACTAAGACCTCTTAATTCAACGACAACTACTATTCTCCAGGATCTTTAATAAACCCAGAAAGTTTTTCTTTGGTAAGTTTGTCGGATAACGGCTGCACGTTAAAACAGCTTTAAATTGTATTGCTCTTTACCACTTTTTGGCTTTGGACACCTTAGAAAGTGATAATATTATATAATAGAAATGACAATCCCATCCACCCTTCCCCTTCTTGAATAACTTAACAAAGTATTGGATATTTTTCAATAAGGGGAAGGGTAAATACAACATACAAGTGGTAAAGAGCGATAGACAAAAATACAAAAATTTGGAGCCGTGATTCAACAAATTTACTCTTTTTCAAATAAATCTTGATACACAGAAAGGTCTTTCATAAAAATGTATTTTGACAAAGTATTTGATAATTTTTTGTCGCATTCATTGATATTCAAGCAATTTTGTAATTGTTATTAAACTTATTTTGACCTTATTTATCATTTGTACAATAAACATTAAAGGCCATCACTTATCGTATTTTATTTACTGTCATTTCAGTCAGAGAAATATAGTGTAACCAGTTTGTTAGATTTTAAGTACTGAAAACTCCAAAATTTGTAAGTAATTTGAATTTTATGGACATTTATTTATAATCATAGTTGTTTATTTTGATAGTTAACGATGTTTATTGTATAGTAAACACCGGATTTTCCAATTTGAATATTAATTTTATTCATCTTCCACTCCCACTGGAATATTTTAATCAACTAAAATTACATTTTGCATGCTCACATTCATGCAAACCTACCAAAGCTCATTCACATTATATTTAAGTCCATCCACATCATATATTCTCTTTCTAAAACGTGTTATGTTAGAACTGTCAAATGTTTTTAAGGTAATTAATTCTTTGGTAATATGTAATACGTTCATACAGGGTGTTTCATTGGGAAATGAACTTACTTTAACTGTAGATGGGCTTCCAAAAACCTATATTTAATGTGTCTTCTGCACCTTATAACCGTGTGTTTTATGAATTTATCCTATTTCATTCGAACCTCATAGGTTCCGAGTTACCCTGTATATTATTTTTAAATTTGGTAATAACCATTACCTAGAAACTCCATCGAAAGCATCTCCAAAAAGATAATGCAGGTCCGGCTTAACAAAAAATTTGAAAACTCGTCTTTCCTAAAAACAGCACCCTGTATATAGATTTTTTTGAATTATTTTATTTATTTTTGATTACGTGTATCAAATTTCAAAATAATATACAGGGTAACTCGGAAGCTATGAGGTTCGAAAGAAATAGGATAAATTTATAAAACACCCGGTTATAAAGTGCTGAAGACACATCAAATAAAGGTTTTTGGAAGCACCAAAGTTGAAGTTAGGCCCTTTCCCAATGAAACACCCTGTATGTAATAATAATATTGTCCTTTAAGTATTGGAAGAAAAAGCAAATAATAAAAAGACATTTAAATACAATCCTGACAGATCAACTGTCAATTTATTCAAAAACCTCACAACATTTCTCTTGCAAAGTCACTTATTTCATTTTTTTTCTTTCCAGATAGAAAAATGAAGCTTGCTATACTCAGTTTGTTCTTCATTTGTACCGCTTTAGCATCTCCTCCAAGTCCAGATGATGCTATTGAACTATTAGCCACCGGAAATAGATTATTCACTTTAGCTGTATTTAAAGAGTCTTTAAAAACCAACACATCCAACATTATATTCAGCCCTTTATCAGCAGAAACAGTTCTGAGCCTAACCTCTGAAGGTGCTAGAGGTGAAACGAAATCAGAACTTATAAAAGCGTTACATTTATCTGAAGAAAATGAAAAGAATCAAGAAAGTTTCAAATCACTTTTACCAAAATTAAGAATAAATTCCGATCATACGAAGCTATTGAGTGCAAATAAAGTTTATGCTGATAATGATGTTACTCTAGAAGAAGATTTTAAGAAGATTGCAGTCGAAGTTTATCGATCTGAAATAGAAAACGTTAATTTCAGTGAAAACATTGCAAGTGCCGCTCAAATAAACCGTTGGGTAGAAGACCAGACTAACGAGAAGATAAAAAATCTCATCAGCCCAGAACAAATAGATCAAGATACAGCTCTGGTGTTGGTGAACGCCTTGTATATGAGCTCAAAGTGGTTCAATCCGTTCCCAGCTTTTGGAACACGCAGCCAAAAATTCTACAAAACTTCTACCGATTCCCAAGACGTACAAATGATGCACAACGTAGCTTATTACAATTACTACGAAAATACAGATTTAAACACGCAATTCATCGAGCTTAAATTCAAACACGAAGGACTTAGCATGGTCATAGCTCTCCATAAAGAAATAGAAGGTTTATCTTCACTAGAAAACAGCTTGGAAGAAGTATTCAAGCCTCAACCATGGGTAGGGGAGTTTGTCGATGTGAAACTACCAAAATTCACCGTCAGCTCAAGTATTAATTTCGTCAGAATCCTACAAGCGCTTGGAGTTAAGAAGCTTTTCGACGCTGCTAATGCTGATTTGACAGGTCTTTCTGCCAACCGTAAAAATTTGTTCGTGTCGAACATTATTCAAAAGGCGTTTATAAATGTTACTGAAACTGGAACTGAAGCTGCTGCCGCTTCGGCTGTTATGGTACAAACCAGATCCGGGCATATGATTAGACCGAAGAAGATTTTCCAAGCAGATCATCCGTTTATTTTCTATATAAAATACCACGATGTTATTCTATTCGCTGGAAAATACAATTTATAATAATGTTATTTATTTATTTGTTAGAATGTAGTTGAAATTTTGTTCCTGTTCATGTTGCATGAGACTTTTTGACGATTTGTTAAAGTTTGATTAAATAAATTATTTTATGAATAATGTTGTATTCATATTCCTACCACTAAAGCTTTGCAAGCAATCCTATTCCACAGCAATCTTTTCAGATTTATTACGTTCCTCTGGCAGTTTCCTCTTCTAGGTCACAGATCTGCACATGACTCAACAGTGCGCTATTAACATACCTACTACAGCTTTGACAGTTTACCCATCTTTGCCTTGTTAAGTCTGACGTAAATGTTGGCACATGTTCTCTGATGAACTGGTTCACCTGTCTCTGTCCACCATTCGAGAGATTTCCGGTCCAATGAATGACATTGGTGAGCCTTGTCTGGCCGTTTCATTCGCCAGCTAGTTGCCCTTATGACCCTCGTGACCTGGTATCCAGGCTAACATGACCTTGAGATGATCTCTCTGAGTGAATCGTCGTCACTTAGTAGGCTTATTAGAAAAGCTATCCCTTGTTTGTTTGTGACATTATACCCGGTTGCCACAGCCTGCTTGGGTACATATTTCTTCCAGTCTTCCATGTATGTATGTATGTATGTGCCCCCTTACTTCTACTCAGTTTCTGAGGAGAGTCTCAGAAACTAGTAGTTCCTTTAGTCCTATTTCCCGGAGGAATTTTAGGATGTCTGCAGGATTCAACTTAGGTAAATGTTCCTCTTCTATCCAGTAATCTCCCAGGTGCTGTGCTCTAGGATTCTGGAGTGCTGTGCAGTTAGAAAGTATGTGAATGGAGGTTTCTTCTTCCATTCCACAAAATCTGCATTCTTCTTCCTCGACTATTTTCAGCTTTTTCAGGTGCCCTTTCAGACGACAATGCCCCGTTAGGATCCCTGTTAAAACTCTTAGCGCAGTTTTACTTTGACTTATGTATTCATTTGATCTCAACAGGTTGTAGTCACCCAGAAGAGTCTTTGATTGTATAAGCCCTACTAGATCTTTCCAATGGTCAGATCTTCTCTTTTTCTTGGCTTTACCTATTTCGTCCAATATTAAATTGGGACTGATTCCGCAAAAGGCCCCCAGAAAGGTATTTCAGTCCACCTCTTTGCTAGTTCATCTGCTATTTCATTTCCTTCTATTCCAGAGTGTCCTGGAATTCATAGTAAGGTGACTATATTGTTCTCGCCTAGTTCATTGAGTTTGTCTAAGCATTCCCACACCATATTGGAACTGATTACACAAGAGCTCAGTGCCTTAATGGCTGCTTGACTATCCGACATTCTGATAATCCTTTGTCTTCTGTATCCTTTATCAATATTGAACTGGGCGCACATTCTTATGGCGTGGATTTCCGATTGAAAGATACAGTAGAAAAAATTGACCATTACCCTGACGTCATACCTACTAACCTCGCGAAATCAATCAATGAGTCAAAAATGGCTACAATTACTTTGTCGTGTGCGTAAATACGTTGACTGCTTGTTTATCTTGTTCAGCCACCGTCTAAGAAGTGAGGTTAAGTTGGAAATATTCATTAAATGCGAAACAGAAAATTCTGTACTTATCGTGGAATAAAAATAATAAATTAGAGCTCTTGAAAAAAACCGATTTTATAGAATTTATCTGAATGCTAATGATGGAACGATTTGAACAAAACTCGATGTATCAAAATAATGACAGTTGTCATAAGAGGTCAAAACAAATTCTTATGAATACAACCGATTAATCGTTTTTGGTGCTATCTCTTTTCAACATTTGGAAGTAATAATTAGACTTACATAAGAACGTATGTCATTGCTTGAAAGACAAGTGTACGTATATTGTATGATGTGTTTTTACTGTCAGTAGAAAAGGATGTGGTATATAAAGTTTGTGTTTACTACTGTTCATTGTTAGTGACGTCAGGGTAAAGGTCAATTTTTTCTACTGTACTTGGGGTTTTTCCCAAGCTTTCAGAGTTGTAAAAATTGTAAAGGTGTAGAAGCAAAAGTGTGACTGTGTTTACAAACAATTATGAATAGTAAACAGAGTGTAATAACAAACACCATAAACAATTAGTGATAGTAAATAAATTCGAATAATGAGTAATAAAAACATTAAGTGAACATAAATAAACACGACAAACAACTAAGTTATCGTAGACAATTTTTAAAGACAATGGACATACATTAGTTTATAAATATATGTAACCGTAGGTTATTTAATAATCATTTATCATCTATTTTTAGGAGATTTGTAAATTCATTTCATTAGGGGGAAAGGAAGTTCAACGGAATTTATTCTTTTTGTAAAAGGGGAAGGTGTGATGCCTTTTGGTCAAAATATAAAGTTATTAATAATATATAACTAAAAGACATAAATTCCCTTGAGGATAATTTCAATAAATCATGAATCGTTACATAAATAAGAAGTAGGAAGGTTGCACGTACGAAATCGCGTGAAATAAACATAAATAGTATTATTTATATTTACTTATGATGAACTTGACTTTTCGTATAAATATGCTAACGATAGTGTTTTAAGAATCATTATTATATAGTATTATATATTAGTATCATCATCATTATCATTATTATGATTATTACAAGTACTATTGATATTCAATGACTATTAATATTAGTGTTAGTAATAAGTAGTTTAATGTATAACAGTAAGTTAAAGTAATAAATAGAACGTATCCCACTGCTACAGGTAGTTGTTTTATTCCTGTAAGATGACCCACCGAGTGACCAGCAACACCACCCATTCAGAGGCCCTTCGACACCTAAAATCTACCAAGTATCCATCGATGATACATTCATTACATACTTGGGGTTTTTCCCTAGCTTTCAGAGTGTTTGGTTCCTGGCCCGAACACTCCTATCCCAGTTCCTTCTATTGCTTTTTTCCAGTCTGCCATACCGGGAGCTTATTAACAAAGCTAATATCTCGACTAATATCCTAATAATATCCCCACTAAGTCATTTGCTTCCAGCATCTCGATAAGCTTTCGATGGTCAGCACTGTGCGCTGTCAACCAATTATATTTTCTATTTTTGTCAATTTTAAATAAAACTTATTACAAGCACTGATTGATTATTACTTTTCCAGGAATTACAAGCTATTAATATTACCAGTTTTGGTAATATTACAACTAAATGGAGCGTTCTGTGCCCCGGGGGATGTTAGTTTTATAGTATCATCAACAGAAACACCCAAAGAAGGTGAAAAAACGGTACTATGTCGTGAAATATACTTTCTTCATTATTTGATTATTTTTTATTTCTTTATTAGACTGAAAATGACGTAGCCGGCAATGAACCAATCATAGACGCTATGGATATAAATACAAACGTAGCCAATCGTTACGCAAAAACGTTAATAACAAGTAAAGTCAAGAATCCCGCTAAAACTGCTAAAGAAGCTACTTTCTCAGTAGTTTTGCCGCAAAAAGCTTTCATTTCTGAATTTGTCATGCTAATCGGTGGTAAATACTACAAGGCCTACGTCAAAGAAAAAGAAGAAGCTAAGCATATCTACGATGAGGTAATATCTATTTGTCCACGACCACCTAATAATAAGTCAATATTTTACCTCCTAACTAAAGGTATATGGTACCCATATATCAACTGTCGTGAAATATGGTTCATAATACACTGTAGTGTATTATGGTTCATAATTCACGACTAGAGATGGGGGAGCAATATGGAATAAACTATTAAATCTGTGTATTTTGTTCAGGAAATTTGTTTCTGACATATATCGTATCTTTAAAATATTGTAATTTTTAGTATTGATACTTTTCATAACGATATTTTCTAATATTAAGTACTTTAAAACAATATATTTATAACGGTACGTTGTATTGATACTTTCTACAGTATCGCCCATCTCTATATATGTCAAATTATTTGAAGTAGCTGCCACAACATTATGAGGTTAGTAATATGCCAAATCGCTACTGACTTTTATTTATTAATAAATAAATTAAGTGTCGTGGACAAAGTATAGTATTCTACTCGCAATTTATGGCCATAATTCACTTGGGTGACTTGCGCCCCTCGCCTGCGGCTCGTGACGCAAACGTCACCCATCGTGAATTATGGCTATCATAAATTGCTCGTTTAATAATATACTATTGTGCAGCAAGTGCAAAAGTTAGTGTTTATTGCACGCGACGTATAATTATTGTCCAACAGATACATTTAGACGCTCCTCTCATATCATGTCTTATTTTTATGCTGTCAATGTCAAGTGTCAATTATATTTGTTTTTGCTAGAACCACAGATAACCCGCTAGAATAACAGTACTAAAGACTAGCTCTGTGGTAGAACCATAGAAATAGATTGATGTATTTCCGTAATATGAAACTTTACAAGAGCATGCGCATAAATGTGGCGATATCGTTCTCGAATGGCACGTGTTTTAAAGATATTTATTATTTTAGGCCGTAGCTAGTGGACAAAGCGCAGCTCATGTAGCTGTGAGCGCTAGAGATTCCAATACATTTACAGTATCTGTGAATGTTGAAGCTGAAGCTAAAGCTACATTTTTCTTGACTTACGAAGAGCTGTTAGAACGGAAAGATGGAAGATACGAAGTAGTCTTGAATATCCACCCCGGACAAGTTGTAAAAGATCTAAACGTTAAAGTAAGCATCTTAATTTACTTGAATACAAAATAAATAATATTCATTTACTTTATAGGTTTTTATTAACGAAACTAGACCTCTTCTTTTCGTCAAAACTCCTTCGTTAAGATCTGGAAATGAAATTACTAAAAACGAAGATAAATTAGATCCGAATTCAAATATTGAAATTATCAATTCCACCACTGCCGTAGTCAAATTCCACCCGGACGCTGAGGCTCAAAAAGAATTCGGCAAAATGTTGAGCGGTAAAGAATCCGAAGGCTTATCCGGACAATTTATAGTACAATACGAAGTAGAACGCGACCCACTCGGAGGAGAGGTAAATATTTACATAAAACCACAAAGTTTCGGGTTAAATACTTATTTCGTCCATTTTGTTTTAGGTTTTGCTTCAAGATGGTTATTTTGTTCATTTCTTCGCTCCCAAAGACACAGAAGTGCTTCCAAAGAATATTTACTTCATTTTAGACACTAGCTCTAGTATGTACGGGGTGAAAATTCAACACCTCAAAGACGCGATTTCGAGTATCTTGAAAGAAATCAAACCAGACGATACTCTAACCATCATTGAATTCAACAGTGGAATCTTTGTGTGGAACATAGAACAAGAAAATACAATTCAAGTTAGATACGACAATTATCAAGAGCCTTTTGTACAGCTTGATGTAAGTGTTTGGTATAAAACGCATTTTTGTCAATGTCTACTTATTCCAGCCCTGTCACACTTCGGTCATCTGCATTGGTTGAAGAGAATCGCGTGTTCAACTACAATATGCATTGATCGGTAGTGGTTGTACACAGGGACGGCTCTAAGAAAATGAAGTTTATTATAATTTAATGAAACTGTATTTTGTATTTGTATTGTGTAGGCTCACGATTTGCCAGGACCGGTTCCAGCTACAAAAGAAGCTATTGAAAAAACTAAAAAGCTTGTTGATAACATGAAAGCTACTGGTGGTACTCATATAATCGGAGGACTGGAAGTAGGTTTATATCTTGCAAAATCACAAATAGACAGAGCTAAGGGAACTGATGATAAGAAACAACCCATTATTATTTTCTTAACTGACGGACAGCCGAATATAGGTGTACACTCAACGGACGAAATCACAAAAACTGTAAGTTCTACTATCTCATCTCAGTTAATTTTTTTTATATCAATTATTTTTCAGGTTACACGTTTAAACAAAGACATAAACGCACCGATATTTTCCCTTTCGTTCGGAGATGGAGCAGATAAATCCTTCTTAAGAAAAGTCTCTTTGCAAAATACAGGGTTCTCCAGACATATCTACGATGCTTCCGATGCCTCTTTACAATTACAAGACTTCTACAAACAAGTTTCATCACCTCTTCTATCGAAAGTTCATTTTAAATATGCTGCGGAAGCTAAGGATGTTACCAAAACTGATTTTCCGATTTACTTCCGTGGCGGAGAGCTCGTTATCACGGGCTGCTACAGTGGTATGTTCGTTATTACATCTTTGATAGCTTTAAATTATATTTCCGTCGACCGTGTATTAACATATGCTATTAACTTTCTCAAAATTAGACAAAATCATACATTAATGACACCCATTAATGCATGATTTACCTACATTACATTCTGCAGGCAACCCAACGCACATTATACATTATATATTGACAGTGTACCGGTGGTGTAGGCAACCAAACATACATTTTAATTTTTGACGTATGAAATAAATATTGTTATAGTTTTTAAATATTGAGAGAAACAAATGCAACTTATACAGTCGACGGAAAAGCTTTTGTAACTAGCACGAGTATTAAAAGGGCAATTAACAATCTCGAACATTATCTCGATTGTTAATGGCCTTCATTAATATACTTGTTGATTAAATAACTATTTCGTTCCTCCTAGGTTCCTCGTTCGAACCTATAGTAGATGCGTATGGTCCTAGAGGTCCAGTAATATGGAAACCGAAAATTCAAGAACCTGTTACGTCCTTGGAAAGACTATGGGCTTATTTGACAGTTAGAGAAACGTTGGAAGAGAGAGAGGTAGCTGAAGATAAAGATAAAAAAGCGGCGCTTACGAAGAAGGCTTTGAAGATCGCTCTCAAATACTCGTTTGTAACTGACATAACTTCTTTAGTTGTTGTGAGACCTAATACAACCAATCCGATTCACCCAGGTAAAGTTATTTGGTTGAAAATTGCTTCACGAATTTTTATTTTTATTTGTTATTTGAATTGTAGTACCAAGACCATGGCGAGGACATCGTCCAACACCCTACCTTTATTCTACGAATGTGAGGGCCGGCTATTCGCCTAAATTCCATTCCTATGCCAGACCTGTAGCTATGAATAGTTTTGAATCAGATCAATTAGGTAGGTGCTTTTTTTCATTCTATATATCTTTATCTACATTAGACTATAATGTAACGTGTCTAATTTTTTATTTTAGACTCTGATATGATAGTAAGACCACAGCATCTTTCAGGTAGGTAATACGCATTCATTTCCAAGTGTCTTAGGCTGCACATCATACACCTATCAAAAATGTTTTCCCAATAAAAGAAATACACATCAGTGTCCCACGACGAGTTAAAACTATATGTATAGGGCAAAATACTTATAGTAAAATCATGAAAATTTCTACGTGTGGGTTTTTGGATACGATCTTTTTAACTAAAATATTTTCAAAGATGGCAGACTTCCGGTTCTACCGGAAGTCGACTGCAACTTTGTTATTTTGAATAGAACACCCTGTATATTAGTACATTTTTGATATCTACCTGAAATTTTAGTATAGTTTTGTCTGAAAACTTTTTTCGAAAAATGCATACTTATTGAGTTATTGATTTTTTTGTAAAAAATTTGACCGTTGCAGACCCTTTTTGTAAATTAATTTTTTACGAGGATACCATTAAAGATATGAAAATGGTTTCTGTTCGGTTGCTTTTAGCAAGGTCAGACGTATTTGAATCTATATTGAAGAATTTTTCATTTTATACAGGGTGTGTATAAAAACTGTTCAGGTGTGGTCTAAATTTTATTTTGACCCGTTGATACAAGCACTAAGAAATAAAAAAGATTATGTAAATTTGCTTTTAATACATGGTAAATATGGCAAAGTTATTACAAGAACGTGCTTTATTTGCAGTAAGATATCCTGCATCTCTAAAAATTTACAGAAAACATTTAATATCTGGATAACGGTAAGGTTTAGGTATAGGAAAGTATACATGAATTTGCCTTATTTTTCACCCCTGAATGCATTAAAATAGGAAAAACCGGGTGGTTCTATTTAAAAAAATAAATAAATTTGATATTCATGAAGTTAAACTTTGAACACTTTCTATGCACACCCTGTATCAAATGAAAAATTTTTCAACATAGATTCCAATAGATCTGACCCTGCTTGAAGCAACCAAACAGGAACCATTTCCATATCTTCAAGGGCATCCTCTTAAAAAAATAATTTGTAAGGGTCTGCAACCGTCAAATTTTTTACAAAAAATTAATAACTCAAAAAATATGCATTTTTCGAAAAAAGTTTTCAGACAAAAATATACTAAAAATTTACGTAGATTTTAAAAATGTATTAATATACAGGGTGTTCCATTTAAAATAACAAAGTTACAGTCGACTTCTGGTAGAACCGGAAGTCTGCCATCTTTGAAAATATTTTAGTTAAAAAGATCGCATCCGAAAACCGAAACGTAGAAAATTTCATGATTTTACTATAAGTATTTTGCCATATACAGATAGTTTTAACTCGTCGTGGGACACCCTGTATATTATTCAGTATATTAGCACTAATAAAATTTTGTCGTTTAATACTTATTTTTATATTTTTATTTTCAGGAAGACCTTACTTCATAAGTGCGAGCAGAGGTGGGAGTAGTAAGTATTTACACTAAAATACACTTTGCTATTTAGGAGACTTAAAATACATAAAAGCATTAATGCTCCCAATTGAAATACTTTAAAATTCTTCTTAATAGCAGTTTACCTTTTTTTGCTTCAGTCCCTCATCATGTGAAAACCCCAGTACTGGAGATAACTCCATCACTTCCACAGCCTTCACTACCATCACCATCAGTAACACCTAAAAATGTAACTATTAACGACTCTTTGAAATGGTTGCCATCAGCTCTAAGTTCCAATGGAACTCTCACTTTACCATCAGGTGAACTGAAATTAGGCGATGACTCTCTCAACGTTACACCCACTGACGCTTGTGCCAAGACACCAAAGGGCAGTGACGGCTTATGTGCCCTAATCAAAGACTGCCCTGAAGTATTTCCACTTTTGACTGATTTTGAAACTTATAAAAGCTATTCATGTGCCATAAACAAAGAGTAAGTATTTTGTTGTAACCTTATAACATTCAATTTAATTATTTTGTATCTTTATTGCAGATATGCTGGTGTATGCTGCCCCAAAAAAGCTGTTCCAGTTTGAAATTAATATTGCATCTATTAAAAATTGACGATTTTGATAAGTTGTTATTTATTTTTGCAATATATGTTTTTATTCAAAAACCATTTGTTTTATTGACCCGACTATTTCGACATTACCTGCAACAATAATTAAGACAATCTTTATATAATTGAATGACCGAACTTAGCGAAATAAGATCTTAGTAAACGATACATCATGTAGAGGTCACTACTAAACCATTCAATAATTTTTGTATATAGAGTTGCCTATACAAAAGGTCGATATCATCTTTTCCTTAACCAATTTCAGCTTTATTGCGGCTGTCAGTAATTTTATGCAACCATTGTTGACTTTATCGAAATAATAAATTTGGGATTGTCGAACAGTAGTTTAGAGAAACTAAACTTGATCGGGAGATCGTATCAAAAACCGCGTGACTGTCGTGGTCACGTGCTTATAGTGAAGTTGTCAAAATTGTGTATACAGTGTGTATCATAAAAATTAGTTTTTACTTAGGGAGTGGCTGTTTTCTACCTTATTCAGTTAAAAAATGGGCACAATATCCAGCTGATAAGCCTTAAAAAGTAGTTCTGATACTCCGACGTGAAAATCTTGTTAATGTGTTGAGTTGAGTTTTGTAAACAGTTCGAGCTATTTTTATTGCTTACTTTAATAGACTTGCGGTTTATATTTATTGTGTTTACCGTACTAAGTCGGTCGTTTTGCACGAAGTTTAGGAACAGTTGTCGAAAAAACAACCTGGTGAGTGCGTGAGTCTTTTCGGTAAAAAAATCGAAAAGGGCGTTCAACTGTAAGGAGACGGGATCGATCATTCGGGCTTTCAAAATATTCAATGTTTCTGAAGAAAGTTCATCTTTTAAGTTATCATTATTAGAATACTGAATTTCAGTAAGTACTTATAATTAGCTGCATAAAAATTGAGATTTTCCACTAAAAAATGTGTAAAAACACTGGAAAAATCTGAATGTGTGAATGTCCTTTGTTCAGTTGTATGAAAAAATCTTGATTCCAATACTATGACACTCTATTACTGAATATTAACTATTAATTCTATAATTGAGATAATGTACCTTTCTCGTAAATCACCTGGGATATTACTCTTCTTATGGAATTATAACATTAACTACAATACTTTGATAAATAATAATAATAATAGTATGAATAATATGCACTTTGAATTCGTTATAATGATACTAATTTTGCTCCTAAGTATATATCAAACTTTAGCTATTGTCTAGTTGCCTGAACACTTCAAAGCTAATGTATTATAAGCAATTAGTGGGTTATCATTTTAATTTACACATGATTATTATCACCTTACCTATATTATTAGCAGTACGGAGGTTACAGGCTCATTTAGAATAATATCTGTTTAAGACTGCACCAACTACTTGACTCTAACTAGACAGGAAGTGTTCATTCTACATTAATTTTATGAAGTAAACTAAGTAATCAATATTAATTTAGATGTATGATAAAATTATATACTGAAAAGGTGTAGAATCAAAATGAAATAGTTAATAAATAACTGTACCTGTTTGCTAGTTGGTAATTATATAGAAACAATTTGTTATCTCTGAAATGGGGGTGTCATATCTAACAAGATAAGATTTCCTCATAATTCACAAGAGCACATCCAGTGTGATTATCTTATTAAAATCAATTCTGACATTTCATACCTTATTAAACAGTTTAGTAGAGGTCAGATTTATATAGTGTGAGTGTGGCATGGCATCAGGACCCAGCTACATTATACAGAAATTCAATGAAGTTTTGCGTTACAGGTATAAAAAAAATGCTGCAGGATTTGACATAGAGGGTCCTTCTCCCAGCAGGAGGGCCTTGGGAATGCTGATAATGCCTTCAGTGCTGGAAGAAGTGGAGGACAACTCCGTTTATACCCCCTTAGTAGACTCCAGTGGTATAACAGTGATCCCGCCCAGCCCCTCGTCCAAACCCCTCAAGAACATCAGTGAAATAAGATCACTTTTACAACAAGGACGTAAACAAGATGTTAAACAGATTCTTCGAAATAATGCTTGGCCTGTCAACAGTCCCATTCGCAAAGAACTATGGCCAATATTGTGTACGCAGCATCAAAATGGAAAATCGAATTTTATGGATGGTTTCTATTGGGATATGGTGAATCAAGTTTTTGGGACCACAGAACTACCAGACAAATCTATCAGTCTACCACCGTTTGTAGAGCCATCCCATTGTCAGTCATATTATATGACACATAGAGGTAGAAGCATTACAGATCGTGTTGTGTCAGTGTTAGGATTTGCTTGCCCTGATATAGTTTACAGCCCTACTATTTACCCAATTTGTGCACTGCTTCTTCATTTTATGACTGGTAAGTTTTTGGAAATTTATTCTTTAAGTGTTTTGAGACTTCCTAATATAGTTGTACACTTAGCTACAGAGGAAAGCAAGGTGTAGTTCTGTACAATACTCCTAAAAGTTATTTAGAATCTTGGGCTTCTTGTTTTGTTATGACAAACACTGTACATGTAGATTTGTGTATTTTCCATAATAGAAAGTTACAAATTATCCAACACCTGTTAAATATGATAAAAAGGTGACCTAGTGAAAAAGTGTTGATGTTTTTAATAAACAATTCTTTAAAGTCAATAAACCTTGATTATTATTATATTTTTTTCGAGTAAACACATGTCCAAAGAACATTTATATTCTGTTAAGTATCTTTTGTTAAATTTCAATTACTAATTCTAGATCATTTTTGTTGTTTTCTATTTTTTATACTTCCCTAGACTTAATATATTAATATATATTGAAATTCATTGGATTTCACAGTTCATTTATCAACACAAAGACATATCCAACATTATTTATTTGTTCTTCTGTAGATTAAAATTCAATTACAATCATATATACACAATAGAATGTATTATTTTGTTGATTATTTTTCTTTAGACCAGTGAAGAAAATGTAATGTTACATTATACAGTGATTTCTATCCAAAAAATAGGTATGGTTGAAATAATATCCTTCTTGGTGTGATGTATATTCGGGTTTTCCTTCATTTTATTTGCTATTTTGACATATAGCTAACCTTAAATTTGATAAATAAAATCATCAGGATCGTATTAAGCCAAATTCGAAACAGCTATGAACTTAATAATTATCAGGTTCTTTTTCTAACTGAAAATACTTTGGAACATTTAAATTGCTGATATTTTTCCGTGTATCTAGGCATATTTTTATATTATTTAAATAAATATAACAATAAGATTAATATAGCTTTCAAAATAGTAACTTTTTGAGATATATATCAATTTATTTATTAGAATAATGTAGAAGAGTCAAAAAATGTATTCAGTCGAGTTATACAGCTTGAATTTTGTCCCAAAAGATTTTATTTTCAAAAATGAAGATTAGTTTGATTGAAAATGCAGTTCCAGACGGTTTTTCATGTAAATAAAAACATGTTTGAATTCTTACCAACAGAAACAGTAAAACGTGCCAAAAAAGCCAACCAAAAATGTTATGCATTCTTTGATTATTTATAGAAATATATATATGAGAATTTTTCCAGAAGTTGGTTAAACTGATTAGCATGTGATGTGTATTTTTTTGTAATTTAGATCATCGCATTTATCCGAAAATTAATGATCTTTTTTTATTTATTGCTCCAGTCGTAATCTACCATGTGATTTTTTAATACTTGATTAGATAATAGAGTTGATTTCAGTTATAAAAATTTTATTGGGTGTAGCGTAAAAAGTTGCTGATGGTTTTGTGCGTTACTACTACCCCACCAAAAATAATAAACTAATAATATTTTTTCATCTAAATAGAAACGTGAATGTATAATTTTTTTTTATAAATTTCGAAAATTATTAGCTTTAAACTTGGTTAAAACGTGTTAAAATGTTTATAGAAATGTAGTGCCAAAATTTCAGGCAATCGAGCTATTTTTACCGGAGCATTTATTTTCTCATACAAGATAATTTTAAGAAAATTGAACGACAAATTTTTCTTTTCGGAAAAAATCAATCGCTCACTATTCCTAGTAAATATATTTTCCAGAATTCTGAATTTTATGGATCATATACCTAGGTACACTGATTGCCAAAAAAATCTACCAAAAATTTTACACATTTTCAAAATTTGTTTTTATAATTTTTGTTTGAACTGTAGGTCAATTCTTTTGTAGCAGTGGGGTGCTTCAAATTTTTATGTAGGGTTAAATTGAGGAGTATATGATAAGATAAATATGGGGCTTTTGTGCTTTTAGGAGTCTCTTCATTATGACCGTTGCAGGTCTATTGTGTGTGAGTATGGTTTGAATGATTCTGGTAGGTATATATGATATGATCCTTTTAAGTTGTAGTTTTTCCCGCACATTCTTCTGCACAGATTGAGGGTTATCGTACCTTTTAGTAATATTTTGTGTGGGTGTTGATTCCATGTCAACTACTACTACTACTACTGAATGTGCAGGCGAGCCTTGACCTAGGCAAACTGAAGTCTAGGTTCCGGCACTAAGGCCACTGGCGGGTCTATCGTGCCATCCCTGCTTCCTAGACATCCATGAAGCCGAGCCCACAACCTTTTTCAGTGGATGCCTGCTTGTGTCTCCAGGGGCCATGACAGGGACTCCGAAGATTCGCCTGCGTAATACAGCCCAGTGTGGACACTCTAAGAGAACATGGACTGACGTTTCGTCAGTCATGCCGCAACCCCTACATAGGGAACTTTCCTCTACTCCTAGATTGTAGAGGTGCTTCCTCATACAGCAGTGCCCTGTTAGGAGTCCTGCTATCTTCCTTAGCCTACTCCTTGGTAGTTCAATAGCTGCTCCAGCGCGTCCATCAGTCCATTCCTTCAGTAGAAGTTTGGATTATCTTGGACCCTGCAGATCATTCCAATGAGCGAGGTGCTGGTTCCTCAGCCACTTCCTCGTCTCCTTGCGTATTGTTTGTTTTGTTAGGACGAGGATCGGGCCCGGGCCGCAGAAGGGAGCTGCCGCCCCTTCCGCAGCCAGTGTATCCGCCATCTCGTTGCCTTCAAAACCAGAGTGGGCCGGAATCCATTCTAGCCGCACTGCGTTCCGACTTGCAAGATCAGCAAGTCGTTCTCGACATTCGTCAGCAAGTCCTGAGTTGATGGTATATCCACTCAGGGCTTTAATTGCTGCCTGACTGTCGGTGTATATGGTTATGCGTCGATCCTCATAACCTCTGTCTAGGTTTATCTGCGCACATTCCAAGATAGCGTATATCTCGGCCTGATATGCAGATACACCATCACCCAATGGTACACAGATTTGTGTCCTTGGGTTCCTAAAGTAAATTACAGCTCCTGCTCTGTCACCAGAGCATGAGTCATCGGTGAACCAGACGGTCCCATGAGGCTGTGTATTCGTCTCTTTTCCCCAGGATTCTATGTCCCGGATCATAGCCCTGTATGGGGTTGCGAAGTAGTACTTGCGCAAGCATTCGTCGGCTGCTCGAGCCAGAACTGGAATATCTTCCAGGAGCCGGAGCTGTGTCTGCACTCTTCCCCTCTTCGCACTTATCCCAGACGCTTCAAGCGCAGGAATGCCCTCCCCGCCTCAGCCTCGATCACATGGTGAAGTGGCCGAAGACCAAGGATCACTTCCATCGCAACAGTTGGTGTAGTCCTCATGCAGCCAGTTGCCCCCAAACTGACCACCCTTGGAAGGCGTGCCAGTTTTGCGATCTAGCCGTGACCAAGGTTACCCTCGGCCACCAGACCAGAGCCGCATATGTGAGCATAGGCAGCATGATCACTCTATAGAACCATATGATCGTTTTGGGGGGTCAGTCCCCACCTCGGACCAATGGCTATCCTACAGGCCCAATACGTGTTTGTCACCTTGCCTAGTGATTTATCAAGGATCACTCCTAGATACTTCACCTGTTCAACCACCGGTCAACTTGTGGTCAAATATTACTCCCAAGTATTTTGCCTCTTGTGCCATAGGAATAGAGTATACGTGAAGTATAAAATATGTGAACAAGTTTTTTAGCCGAAATTTGAAACCAATCAGACCAGTTCAACAAAATGTGTCAAATTTTCTTCAAAATAAAAAAAAAATTGCCAAAAATTAAATTTTTTCAAGTCATTTACTGTTTACCATTGAAAACAAAAAATCATTGTTTCATATAGGTTATTGAAAAACCTCTTGAGATAAAAATTTCGAGTAGCCAAATAATTGAAAATAGGAATTCCAAACTTATTGATATACATTTTGTAACGGAAAAATATTTAAATACATTCGGAAAAAAGGTAGTTATTTTACTGGTTTTTAAAAGAAATTAATTTTAAAAAATATTTTAGATTTTACATCATTTTAGATCTACAGGTACTTAAATATAAAATAACAACTATTTTTAAAACTTTTAGCTTGCACACTAAAGTATCATAGGTAGATATTTGAAAAACATTATTTTCCAAAATTGAGACTACTCAAATCAACTCGGCCCCCCTATATAAGAACATTCACCCCCCTATTAACTGTTAGACGATTACGTTTTTTTTTATTAAAAAACATGATAAAAGATAAAAGTATGTCTATGATACACTGATAAGGATATAGTTTAAATAATATATTAGACAAATAAAACAAAGTAAATGAGAAGCAGATATATACAGGATGTCTCTATATATATTTTTCAATTTTGTGATTTTAATTTTTATTAAAACTCAACAAATGATCTAAGAATCAAGCATATCTTCTTTTCAAATTTTTGCAACACTATTTTGATTCTATATAATATAGTTTTTTTTGTTTTATGACTTTCTGTTTGTTTTTGATCTCAAATTTTCTAGAGTAGATCTTTGTCGGTAGAATATAAAAACACCCTGTATATGAGAAACTTTTATTTAACAAAATAATATGGAAACATATCCCAGCGAATACACTGACAGAGAAACATCAGCCTCTGTTATCTTATCTTCAATCAAATACATATATATGTATATAGTACCTAGATAAGGATGTTATTAATTTATTTTCCGTTTCGTTTAAATGTTGTAACCAGGTTCAAAAACATCTTTGTTTTATTAGATAAAACAATAAACTCAAGTAGACATAAAAATATTTTGTAACTTGCTGAAAATAATTATTGCTTTTTGTGTGGTTCCGTAACTCGAAAGGTAGACTCCGTTTCACATATAAACAAGCCACGTGAAGTTGCCGACTGTCTTGCGCAGAAATCAAAATCGTAACAATATGGCGCTGGTTTTGTTCAAGTGGGTCCTTTTTACATGAAACAGAGTCTATAGTCAAATGCAGTTTTATCATGCAGGTCATACGATTCAACACAGACATACTCACCGTTTTTGTTTTCTTTTATTGCGTTTAATCATAACTTCCAAATAAAATCTGTAAGTTGAATAAGACAGACTTATGCAATTTCCACGGGAGAAAAAAGGATATGTATTTAGTTTCCAGCGATTCTAAAAATTCTTTCACCAGCGAAGTTTTTATTGGAACTTGAGTTCTTTACGTCAGGTTATGTTTGAGCGACCGGGGGTCGCGACGCAAAAGATCTGACCGTTACGTTATGTTACGTTGCTTCGTTATGTGCCTTGCTTGCGTGCGTGTGCTCTCTCCCGAGTCTCTCTCGTTTACGAAGCAGCGATTCATATGCTTCGGCCGGGAATCGAACCCGGGCCGCCCGCGTGGAAGGCGAGCATACTACCACTGAACCACCGATGCTATATTAAAATTATATGCAAAGCTGGTATTCGCAGTGCTGGTGATCTACTTGAATTTGTTCGGATACATTTTTACTATTATTTCCATAATTTTTTTTGCGCGATTGATCTTTCTTGTTTATTTACAGCATCGGTTGTCAGGACGGTAGGTTGTGTTTACTGGTTTCTAAGTTTAACACGTCGGTAAGCGATTTACTCACCATTCAGACGTCGAAAAGTAAACAATTTCACCAAAATGCAAAATATATTTTAAACTGATCGAGAAGTATAAATGTCACTTTTGACATTTCGTTCATTTCGAAGAAATTTAAATTATTTTATTCGGAATTTATTTCAATACGATCGCGCAAAAAATGGTATAAGCATCTCGAACGTTAAGGGTAATTACAACGTTTGCGTGTAGATTCCTCTCGTAAAATTGGACAAAATGATAGGAGGATTAAGAGGTCTAGCACATTTACTTTTCGAAATACAGGGTGTTGAAATTTTGAAAACTTGAATGTTTTAATTCGATAACTTTAGAATGGATGGATAAATTGATTTGACATTTGGCAGGTTGTTTTTAAATGTAAAAGGGCATATTTTGATAGAAATAGTAGTTTGTGCAACTAGTGTGGATATGATGGGTTTGAGCACGACGCCGTAGGCGGAGTGCTCAATCGTTCAAGTGCGTTATGGACAATCCACACGAGCCGAACAGCATATTTTTTCTACGACCCACTTAAGAAAAAATCTAGGAAGTAAAAATTTCTATAAACTGTAATATAACTTCAAATTGAAAATTTAACAATTCAATTTTATGTTTCCACTAATTTTTTTGTGGCAAACGTACAGTTCTTGAATGTCCAATTTGTATAATGGTACGGTTTCCCTTTTTAAATATACGATGCTGTTATAAGTCGATGTTGCCAGTCGGACTCCCTCATTAAGGGTACCGTACCATTATCTATAATAATGAATATTCTGCTAAATATTTCAAACGTCTACCTGTTGTCGTTATTAATATCAAGCAAAATAATTATTTAAAAATAAAATTAACAATTGAAAAAAAACTTCTTCACGGGGAATCGAACGCGGGTCTATCGCGTGAGAGTCTGGTTTGCTTACTACTCTACCACCGAGGAATATGCAAATTGTTTATCTATAACGTCAGATGTATTACATAATTTTTGCTTAAAAGGAACTTTTTTCATTTTATTAGAACAAGCAAAACTTTTTACCAAGAATAACATTTTTGACTAAATTAATATTTAAAAATTTTTCACTTTTAGGATACTCCATCCGTGTACACGCTGTAGAATTATAAAATCTCTGAATTTATGACTTTCTGTACAATTTTATTATAAAAATATCAAGAAAGAGCATAATTGGGCATTAAAACTCACGATGTTCAGATTCCGTCTTAAATGTAAATAATAATTCACTATGGATTTGATACGATCCGGTCCTGTGGCTCTCATTCATTTATTCGAATATCTTCATTCCGAAATATAAAATTTTAGTTGTGCAACAACTTGAGAGAATGCTATTAATAAACACTTGTTTATTTTAGACGATTTCCAACGAGAACCACGGCAAAAATTTGAAATACCACCGAATTATTTTTTTTTCTTTTTTTTTCCAATTCCATCGTATTTATTTTCGGAAAATCAAAAACGAAAACATTTTTTTTTGTGTCGAGTTCATTAACCGTTCCAAAAACAAACAATCTTGAATTTTTGAAAGAAAAATATTTAGTTAGTCAAGAAGAAAAAATGATATTTTTAAAAATATTTTCTACTTTGCTTGTGCTGAAAACATTGTTATATAAACAATATTATTAAAAGCCAAAGGTGCTAAATCTGGTGAGCTTATGGTAGGAAATAATGTTTTAACTAAATTTTTAATTTGGGTTAGTTTCCCTACATCCTCATCAGGTGTTTAACCTTGATATAAATATAATTTTGATTAGGTGTTGATGATAAATCAAAATAAAACCTCAATTTGATTTCCGTTCACAATTTGGTCGATTTTATTACAAATAAATAGAAGCTATCGACTTTTACATTGAATTACGTACAGCCTTGATTGTGCATTAAAGCAAATATGTATGTCGACTTAAAAATAACTTTATGGTGTTGAAAGTTCTTAACCAGAAGTTAAATTTGAAAAGCTTATCATAAAACGGTTTTAAGTGCGGATTTTGAAGAGGCCAGATGAGATGGGGTTATCTAAATTGAAGCAGAAAGGAATTTGCAAGCTTTTAGAGCACTATATGCGTCTGTTTTGATTTGAAGATTTTTATTTACTCATGAGTGTCTCTGAAAATTTGGAAAATAAAGCAATCATACTATTTTTAATTTTATGAGGTAGCCGGACGCGATTGTCGGTATAGTCAAAAGCGTGCGGGTTCAAAGGTCACTAACCAAATATGTATCAAATCAGAAGACACAGAGGTTACCAAAATGTGAGATTACAAATATACCCGGAGAAAATAATGATGGTTAATGAATTTCCACTTTTTCATTCATTCTCGAAATAATCATTCAGATTAAGTATCATTTTTTTTGCTTGAGGATGCAAAATACCGGAAAATTGCTTCGTATTATTCATATTATTCCTTTGAATTGTCAAATTCACAAAACTCACATAAAAAAGGTAGATTGTGGATTGTTCATATCGCACTTGAACGATTGAGCACTCCGCCTACGGCGTCGTGCTCAAACTTCGTCCTCGTGCGATATGGCCATCATATCCACACTAGTTGCACAAACTACTATTTCTTTCAAAATATGCCCTTTCACATTTAAAAACAACCTGCCAAATGTCAAATCAATTTATCCATCCATTTTAAAGTTATCGAATTAAAGCATTCAAGTTTTCAAAATTTCAACACCCTGTATTTCGAAAAATAAATGTTCTAGACCAATACCAGCTTTGCATAGAATTTTAATATAGCATCGGTGGTTCAGTGGTAGAATGCTCGCATTCCACGCGGGCGGCCCGGGTTCGAATCCCGGCCGAAGCATATGAATCGCTGCTTCGTAAACGAGAGAGAGACTAAGGAGAAAGCACAAGCACTCAAGCAAGGCACATAACGAAGCAACGTAACATAACGTAGCGTAACGTAACGCGTAACGGTCAGATCTTTTTGCGTCGCGACCCCTGGTCGCTCAAACATAACCTGACGTAAAGAACTAAAGTTCCAAAAAAGATATGATTCCAACTTAGGGAGACATATTGTATATAAATATTTATTTTATTATATTGACGCTTATTCTAAAATTTCATATTTATACAAAATATTTAAAAAATAATAATAATTGATAACTGGAAAGCTACCGAAACTTTGGAATTAAAATATAAAAAATATTGTTTAATTTCCCATTAAAAAATAGCTACTCTGATGTGTATATCTGATGATTTCATTTAAAATTTAATGATACCTAATTAATTTGATTCATTTAAGCTGTCGAGAGCGATGTATATGATTTAATTAGAATAATTAAAAATATTGTTAATCTGTATAGATTTAAGTGGATTTGAGTTGCTTGTATTGGGTGATTCAATTTTTTTTCCGTTGTTACAGAAGAAGAAGCATACCATTGTATGGCCAGTTTGGTGGCGTCGAAGGAAAAAACTTTTATTACGCAAACGAAGTTATTATATGAAGTAACTTGGAAGACTGTTATGCAAATTTGCAAAAAACACGTGGTAAGTTTTTATTTTTATTTTTAAATTATTCAAATAAATTGAAAATTCACTTCATTTTAGTTTGAAAATAAATGTAACTAAGAGTCTATAAATGAAATCACTTTTACTTTACAGAATTAAAAATAATTATTTTCTATTTTTTTTGAGAATTTTTTTTAAAAGGATTTTTACCGGAAATCGTTGTCAATATGGACAATTCCGAGGGGGGTAAACCACAAATCTGTACACTATTTTCTGTATTTTCCAGGTATTGTGTCAAGTATTTTCTTTGAAAAAATCTTAATTTCTAATTTCATAAAAAAATTATGCGATTAAGAAATGTTTCAATAGAAATTTTCTTTATTTTCCACTGCTTTTTCCATGTATTTTCAGGAGTATTTTCTAATTATACTAGTATTTTTTAGAATATTTTCTGTACTTTCAATGTATTTTCTCTAACTTGTACACTATTTTCTTCAGTGATTTTCCTTCTGACTATTTCACTAGAGTAAATTGATAACTGACAAAATTTGAAGGTTTTGAACTGGCAATTTTTTGTCTTGTGGCAATTTTTTGACGTTTAATATATCAAATCTATGTGTTAGAATTCTATCACTTTGTGATAAAATTCAATATAAAATCTTTGTTAGTGGTTTCTAAGGAAACTAAGTTGTTTATTTATTTATTTAACTGTATAAAAATTATTAAAACTGTTTCAAAAATTTAAATAAGTATTATTAATATGAATAATACAAGATTTGGAAATAATTCAATAAATGAAATAGAGAGTACAATTAAGCAAAGTATACCGCGAAATACAATGAAGACAAAAAAGTCTGCGTGGGAACAGTTTAGAATGTTTCTGGACGCACGTAATTATACGTTAGAAAAGGATACTTCTGAACAAGTTATAGCAAAAATTCTTGACGATTATGGTTTTAACATGAAAAAAAGAGATGGAACTGATTATACTGAAGCTAGTGTGAAAACACTTTGTAATAGGACTGCTCAAATGGTTCTGGAAAAATATTTTCTAGAATTTAACATCAAAATTGATCCATTTAAAGATATTACCTATAAATTTGCTAGATTGGCCAGGGATACAAAACGTAAAAAGCTTCAGGCTGAACCTGAAACCAGAAAAAGAAGTTCTAACGCGTTTACCAAAGAAGAATTAATGGAAATGGTAGAAAGCTATTCTGAAGATAATCCTGATGGGTTACAAAAAAAGTTTTTTCATTTATGTTCGTTCGAATTAGCATGGCGTGGAAATGAAGCTGCTATAATTGTGATATTAATTACTTTAAAAATGAATATGATAATAAAAGTAATTTTACTGGCAGGGTAGAATATAATATAATACTTTCCAAAACGACACAAGGAGGATCAAAAGCTTTATCTGGCAGTAAGTGGCTGGTAAGAAATAATGCTAACAACAATTTGTGCCCCGTTCGTTTAATTTTAAAAATTATTGAAAAAAGAATCCAATCCTTATCTAACAACAACAAGATTATTTTTAACAGTACATCCAAATTGGGAGAAAGGAATATGGTACAAAAATTCACCATTGAGAATTAATACAATTTCAAAGTGGACGAAAATATCGGCAGAATCAATTGGTATAGACACAAAAAAATAAAAATAACCAATATTATGACAATTCTTACAAAATTTGCGAAAAAAAATAATTTGTATTTCTTCTCAAAAATATTGCCGCTTGAGAAAAATGTTTCCGCACAAGGTGGAGCGGAACGCGAAGGTCTTTTGAAAGCGGCGATTCCACTTTACTAACGAAAAACAAACATCATTTTTTCTACAGTTATTTCTATATTATTTATCACCTTATTGAACAAAAAATGTGTATATACACCACTCATTTTTATGATCGCTTAATTTCATTAACTCGTAATCATATAGAATCAACGAAATTTTGCTGTGGACCTTCAAATTATCGGAAAACAAAGGCCTGGATCGCCTTCTCGTAACCTTGACCTGTAAAAAAAGCGAAACCTGTTTGTCGAAGCTTGTTCAATAATCGAGAGTGATCGCATAAAGGAGAAAAGAATGGAATTTGTTTTAAAAAAAATTTCATACCCTGTCATTTATACAGGACGGGACATTTTTATCGATTTAATTTGCATTCGTTATTTAATTTTCTTAAAAGCCTCTTTATCTAATAGGTCAGTTCTGAAAACTGAAAATCTCTCGAGAAACAACATAATTTAAACAAGGTATTATACAGGATGTATTTTTTTTCTCTCCGAATCCGTTAATTTTAGGAATACACTAAAAAAATTAAAAAGGTTTTTAAAGACAATAATATTTTCAAGTAACAAAATAATGTCGAAAACATGTGATTTGATATAGTCGAGTCACAGAGTACACCATCTAAAAAGAGGCGAAAGAAAGTAGTTTTCGTGATCGCAAATTTGTGTGCACATGCGTGAATTAATTAGTTTATTTGTCAATGTCAAGTCGACACTTCTGTTCATTCCCCTCAGTTCACCGTGTATTATTTTAAGATTAGGTTGAAAATGAGCCACTTCTCATTACACACACGAGATGAGTAATAAGGTGTTCTCATGTTAGTAGTTAAAAAAAAATTTCCTATAGACCTAATTGGGAGGGATGTTCATCAACACTACTATTTTTCTTAGTGTAGTGTTACTTTTCTCAGTGTATCAAGTAGTTTATGTGTCAATGCCTCGACGTATTTCCGCTCAATATCGTGTAAGTCCGACTTCAAAGGAACCGCCAAAGCTTTCGTCTCTTGTTAGATGGTGTACTCTGTGTCTTATCATGCGGGTCATACGATTCAACATAGACGTACTCACCGTTTTTTTTATTGCGTTTAATCGTAACTTCCGAATAAAATCCGTAAGATGAATAAGACAGACTTATGCAATATTGACGGGAGAAAAAAGGATGTGTATTTAGTGTAGGATGTGTATTTAGTGTAGGATGTGTATTTAGTTATTTTGTGAAGAAGCAGTTTTATTGCTCTGCGGCCCCCCTAATTATCAGACTTGCCAAATATTTCTTTTCCTTTTTGCGAAGAAACTATGTACTATTGTTGTCGTATTAACGACTACCTGCTGTGTGTTTTGGTCTTAAATCAATCATGCTGGCATACCTAAGTCAAAAAGAAATTTCTTGCAACGAATTCAACACCAGAACAGCAGCCTCCAATTAAAAAATCGTATAGTTGTGAAAATATATAAATATGAAATATCATTAAATACATACAATGAGCTAAATGTTTTCCCAGACAGTAAAATATTAAAATCTGTCGACGAGGCCAGATCGGTCGGTGTTTGTGTATACGTAAAAACCAGTCATGGAACGGAAAAAAATCGTTGGAAATCTTCCAAAACGCAGGAAATGCCGACAAATAATCTCGAATACAAATTTTACCTTCTGATTACTTTACATACACAAACACCGATAGCTCTTAAGTACTTTTTTTTTATTTCGACGTAAACTATGGTATATAAATCAAACGGATTCGCAGCGGTTACAGGGAGAGCAAACAAAAACGATACGAGCGAGATATTGACAAACATTTAGTTATCAATTTCCGTAGATAGAGTTGCCGCCGAAACAAGAGAGATATTTTCTCCTCAATTAAACTCCGAGACGAGAGAAGTATCCTCTCTCGATCTCGCTCAAAAAAACAGTAATGGTAAAAATATACCATTTTTTAAATAGAGCACCTTGTATATTATTTAAATTTTCTGATTTTACGTACCTTTACCTGTAGAGTAGGGAGGGTGAGTGTAGGCTCACAGCACTTAGGCCACATGTGACCCATTGTACATCCTCCGAGGAGTTGTCCTCCTAGGTCATTGTCCATCCTGTCCTTTCCAGGAAGGTGGACAGGTCACTAGGAGGCATCTCCTATATATCGGCAGGTGTAGGCCAAAACACACCAAACACACACTCTCTTATTGACGATAACTCCTGACACTCGTATAAGACATGCCTGACAGTTTCATCTTCCTTCACACATCCTGCATAGAGGTGTGTCCACTAGCCCCATAGTATGGAGGTGTTTCCTTAGTTGACAGAAATCCTACTGTTAAATGTAGGTTTTTCCTGGTCATCGCCAAATATTTCTTCGGTGCCAGCTTCCCAGGGTGATACTGGCAACACTGCATACTTTGATTCCATCCCATCTCTTCTGTTTCTGTATCTGTAGAGTAGGGAGGGTGAGTGTGTAGGCTCACAGCACTTAGTCCACATGTGACCCATTGTACATCCTCCCGAGGAGTTGTCCTCCTAGGTCATTGTCCATCCTGTCCTTCTCCTGTCGTGCCCTTTAACCCACCTCAGGATAATGTTGTTATCTGCCGAGACGTCAGCTAAATCTTGGTGGCACTCTAGTACTAGCCTCGATATAACACGTTGTCTGTTCAAGGCTAATAGGGCTTGTCTACTATCAGTGCAGATTATTATGGTTTTGCCAGAAATTCCTCTTCTGGTTAGTTCTTTTGTGGCAATTGAGATACCAGCCAGTTCTGTTTGAACCCATCCCATCCCATCTCTTATTACTTTACAAATTATTTTTCTTCACTTTCAATAAAATAAATTCATCTATCTATCATAGAAATTAAAAAATCATAAGTAGTCAGGACCAGTGCAACCATGCGACCAGGGTATTTATGGCGATTATACCCAGAAGTAAAATGCTAGTAGTGACCATATGAAATTTTGTTTAACACATTTTATCATCATTTTACTATCCTCACAGGGTAATAATTGCAAAAAAACATCTCAACTTTAATAAAAAATATAAATACCCAGTTTTAGGGTATTTACCCGGACCTGGGGTAAAAACCCGGGTAAATATCCAATTTACATTCACCTACCCAATGGGTATTTACCCGGGCCACATCACTACTGTCAGAAATTCCTTTTCTGGTTAGTTCTTTTGTGGCAATTGAGATACCAGCAACGAACATTAACAAGACAAGAAAGATCACTCTAAGCTCCTCCCCTCGTTATGCCTATCTCGCTCGAATATCGGATGCTACTGTGTATAGAGCACCGTAAGTCTCCTACGCGCGATATGCATAAACAGGTTGTCCGTCGTAGGGATATGTAAAGAAATATACCAGTTGTCTTTTTGAGTGAGCGAATTTTCCTTTAGAAATAAAATAAACATTTACGTACTTAGTGTTTTGTGTTTGGTTCTGCAAACAGAATTATGGAAAGGCAACATGCGTGGAAAAATGTATAAACAATACTTATGCATTTTATAAATGGCTGGAAAATTACTATTACCTCTGCTCTGTCTTTATGGGAAACCTTGAAATGCAGGAATTATTCATTTCTTTTAACAAGGGACCTTAATCAGATTTGCATTGAAATTTTTTTGGTCTGGTAAGAAATTGTTGCGGAAACTCGAGAAATCCAACCCCAATTCAATTTTGTAGGGCATTCAAGAAATTATTTTCTCTAAAATATTTTAATAAGGTTGGAGGTGCCAATTGTATTAAAGATATTAATACAGTTTTGCTCAATGTAACTCCTGATATGCTAGAAGAATATAAAAATATCGATGTACCTATATTGACAAATAATAGCTCTTTGACAGTTTTCACATGCGACTATAGAAATCTTTCAAGTACGGATGGCAATGCTCTAGTTTACATTTCTGGCTATCTATTAAGGAAATGTTTGCTGCAACACTCTTGTAGTGCTTGCACAAAGTATAATGATGAAAATACATTACCAAAAGAAGCGGCTGTATTTTTAGAGCATAAAGCATATTCGACTTCTAAAAACTATGGAGGTCTGGATGTACCTCCTAGTAATATTTTAGAATATGTTAAGCAACTAGAAATGATCTTTGTTGAAAATTTTAATAAAATTGGTTGTCACGAGAACGTTGGAAAGTATATGAAAATTTACTGTTTACACATCCTTGTAAAGAGTTTCCTCATAAATATTTTTTAAACCTATATATTAGGCTGCGGATTTATTTTACAATTAAATTTGCGAACCGGGATATAAAAAATAGATATTCTTCGAAACAATCAATGAAACCTAACATAAAATTGAATATCTTAAAACATCTTTGCAAAAATTCAATATGAAAGACTTTCAAAATTCATGGATTTTAACTCATTTGGTTAAACGCCTTTGGTTTTGGATGGTTCGTGTATCGATTATCACAATTTTCGAATCGCAATAATTATTTTTCCCAGTACCCGTATTTTACTGTTAGGTAGGTTGATACTCTTTGATGGCCTCGGATTTGAAACAACCTGTAATGACCTGTATACATTTTATATTAGAATACCTATTTAAGTTGGTATTTGCAAACATTTTATTGTTAATTTTTATACCTATCAGTCTCATCTGTAGTAGCCTACTACATTATTACTTTTTAATGTAACTTTCATTTTTCCCTCCATTTTTGCTACCAGTTCTTTTTATAATTATGTTTAGATTCACCAATTAAATATCCTGACGATATTATCTTTTTTATTTTAATTCCCACTAAGCGGAATAGGTTACAATAACAAATATTGCTATAGATGTGTTTAAATCACCCTGGTAAGTGAACGTTTATTCGTTTTAATCGCTAGCGGTTTGCATCAACCTCGTATAAGCACGAGCACGTGCACGGCTCCAGGAATTTGTCGAAATCGTCGGCGCGCTTGTGTAAGCTGGACATGAAAGTTCCGACGAAGAGTGACCCTTCTTGTCTTGTTAATGTTCGTTGGATACCAGCCAGTTCTGTTTGTACCACGCTGGTATTGTTTCCCATTACCCACTTCATCCTTAGGCTTAGTGCTCTGGAGTAAACTCCACATCCTGAGCCTTCTATTATTTTTGAGCCATCAGTATATATGCGTATTGCATTCGCAGCATCTGAATCTGTGTTCTGTACGTTTTATTTGTATTTTGTAGGGTTTATTGAACACAAACCTGGGTTCAATTTCATCATTGGCTGCCTGCAGCAGAGGTAGCCCAGTTTTATTATAATTACCTTTGAGGTTCTCTTCTTCAAAAAAGCCTTTGAACTGTACACACTCTTCTCTAAAGTCCCAATCTTTATCGGTTCTTCATTGGAAATTGACTATATATATTTTTGACATGTACATTGGTTATTTTAATTAAATTGTATTGATTGTATACAAAAATAATGTAAGCGATTTACAGTAACAGTAATTATTAATTTTAAAAAATAGAAATTATGTTCTAAAATTTTTTTGTAAAAAACGCTGCGGCCCTGTCAACCTAGTGTTAAATCCGGCCCTGCGTAGAGGACGAAAAGTGTTATTCCAATGGATGAGACAAATTTTTAAGTAAATTTCTAGTGTAGTAGTATTGTGGAGTTTTATTTAATAACCATCCGCGTAATACAAAGTCACCTCACTGAAATAGGATGCTGTGGGAGGGATTAAAAGAAAAAGGATGTTGTTTGTCATGCAATTTGTCTCGAAGATTTAATACGCTTATATACGTGTAAAGTGGACGATGTTTATAAAGGCGGATCGCATATAAACACACTATATTTGTGTGTAGGTATGTCTTGAAAATTCGAATTATCACTTGGTTAACCAATTTATCGATATGCCCACGACTTCCGACATTTTCTTTGGAAAATATTTTTCAATTAACAAAAAGAGTGATGAAAATACCACGAGGAACTTGAAGAAGATATTTTCTATCAACATTCGACGTATTGTTAGTGGGATGTAATTTTCGTACACAAAAAAATCTAGCTTTTAGAAAACGTGATTTTCAGAATCAGAAAATTTTATTTACTAGTTAATTTTTTTCATTCTAATTGATGCAGTGTCGTACCGTATTTGGAAGGGTTACTAAATTTAATAGAAACAACATAAAAAGTTTTGTAAATCCCAGAAAATTATGAATTTTGAATTTAAAGTTTAGGAGAGTATTCTTAAAAGTCTAGTCTACCGTTTAAAACAGTTTACAAAAGTATTACTCAGTTGGTTTCTCTTTTATGAATAAAATAATGTAAAAGTAGGGAGTATTTTCGAAAATCCACTTTTGTAAAACCAAAAGCTACTCATAACTCGACTGATTGAATAGATAGAACGTTCTAGTCTTCAGCAATCGATTCAGGGGAAAATTTTACTAATGAAAATTCCACACATGTGATTTCTAACCAATCAGAACGTATTTCTGTCAGATCACCAAAGCAACGGATGAATTTTAGTGGAAATTTTTTCCTGGTGGGTACCCAACAGTGAATTATACTGGAAATTTTCTTGACGTTTAAAATGACAGAATATTTTTTTGACTATTTCACTAGAGTAAATTGATAACTGACAAAATTTGAAGGTTTTGAACTGGCAATTTTTCGTCTTATCGCGACAATTTTTTGACGTTTAATATATCAAATCTCTGTGTATAAAATTATATCACTCTGTGATAAAATTCAATATAAAATCTTTGTTAGTGGTTTCCAAGGAAACTAAGTTGTTTATTTATTTATTCAACTGTATAAAAATTATTAAAACTGTTTCAAAAATTTAAATAAGTATTATTAACATGAATAATACTAGATTTGGAAATAATTCAATAAATGAAATAGAGAGTACAATTAAGCAAAGTATACCGCAATATACAATGAAGACAAAAAAGTCTGCGTGGGAACAGTTTAGAATGTTTCTGGACGCACGTAATTATACGTTAGAAAAGTATACTATACTATACTATAACTTGTTCATTATAGCAAAAATTTTTGAAGATTATGGTTTTAACATGGAAAAAAGAGATGGAACTGATTATACTGAAGCTAGTGTGAAAACACTTTGGAATACGACTGCTCAAATGGTTCAGGAATAATACTTTCTAGAATTTAACATCAAAATTGATCCATTTAAAGATATTACCTATAAATTTGCTAGATTGGCCAGGGATACAAAACGTTAAAAGCTTCAGGCTGAACCTGAAACCAGAAAAAGAAGTTCTAACGCGTTTACCAAAGAAGAATTAATGGAAATGGTAGAAAGCTATTCTGAAGATAATCCTGATGGGTTACAAAAAAAGTTTTTTCATTTATGTTCGATCGAATTAGCATGGCGTGGAAATGAAGCTGCTAATTGTGATATTAATTACTTTAAAAAAGAATATAATAATAAAGTTAATTTTACTGGCAGGGTAGAATATAATCCAATCTTTTCCAAAACGACACAAGGAGGATCAAAAGCTTTATCTGGCAGTAAGTGGCTGGTAAGAAATAATGCTAACAACAATTTGTGTCCCGTTTATTTTTAAAAATTATTGAAAAAAGAGAATCCAATCCTTATCTAATAACAACAAGATTATTTTTAACAGTACATCCAAATTGGAAGAAAGGAATATGGTACAAAAATTCACCATTGGGAATTAATACAATTTCAAAGTGGACGAAAATATCGGCAGAATCAATTGGTATAGACACAAAAAAAATAAAAATAACCAATCATTCACATAGAGCTTCAGCAATATCTGCATTAGCAAAAGAAGGAGTTGGTGAACAAGAAGTAATTAAGCTTACAGGACATTCTTCTGCCCATTCTTTGAAACTATATTTACAATTAAATGAAGAACACCATTTCCAACTTATGGAGAACCTTCGAGAAAATAAAAATAAAGAAAAGGAATCCTCAGTTTCTAACTTAAATTCATCACAGGTTATGATGCAAAACAAATCTCAAAATAATGCTACAACGTACAATTATAATAATTGTACTTTTTACATAAATACATAAGTAATTTCTTTTTCATAATGTTATTATTTTTTTGGCTTTGTATAATTGAAGTTTGCAATAAATAAAACGTTTAAACATATGATTTTTTAGTTTCTCTCTCTTGAAATAGTCATGTCGAATACCACTCAATTAAAAATTTTGTAAGGTAAAATTTTTTTCTTGTATTCAAGTTTGTTGCTTTTAGGTAATTCTGCTCATGACATTTAATCCAAAACCACTCGCCTGACGGCTCGTGGTTTTGTTAAAAATGTCATTCGCAAAATTGCCAAGCAACAAACTCTCATGACAATCGAAAAATTTTGCCGACAAAATTTTCACTCTCGTGGTAATATATGACAATCTAATTTTTATTTGTTCACATGATAATTTTGATTTATTTCAACTACAAGCTTAGATGTTTTCTAAATTCTTTGTACCGTTATGATTAATGTTTATATTAAAAACGCAATTATTATATACTATGGCAGGTTGATGAAGACGAATATTGATGTTGTTGGAAATAACACATTTGGTGTGGAATTTTCTTACCGAATACCACACGAAGTCAAATTAATTGAATAGTGGTATTACTAGTGAAAATAAATTTTGAGTCGGAATTTCCAAACATTGAGGGAGATATCGAAGAAAAATTTCGTCCAACCCATTATATCACCTCTAAAAGGCGAGTAGATGGGAACTTGAAACCTTTTAACCTCCGTGCACTTGCAATGACTAATCATTGTTTTTCACGTGAATCAGATTTTTAAGTACGTATATTGTCACTTTGACCAGCAGCCAACAAATTTTTTAATAAGTAATTAATACCTCTGAAACTTCTAAGTAAATTTGAAGAAAATTGATACTTGGAATTTAGAATAATTACAGCGAAAATCACAGATTATTTTATTCATATTCATCCAATGACTTGAAACATTTATATGGCTGCTTAATATACGTTTAATTACTCATAATAGGATTTAGATAAATGTATCAAAAGAAATTATTTATTCACGTGTGAAGGTTTAGAAAAAGTGTGGCAAATTAGATATTTCGGTATATTTATAAGTTGAATTTAAAGAAATAAAATGTAGGCTGATTAATTCTAAAATAATGGCAGCCACTTGAAGTGAAATTAATAATGCAATTGTGGAAGTGCGGACCTTAGATAAGGGTTGGGGGAGCACCTCCTAGTGGAGGGACAAAAAGTTACGTGCAGCAGAGTCGCGCGGATCCGGAACACATACTTAGTATACGGAATTTTTTCCGGACAAACCATTGCTCAGACGAAAGAAACGCAAGAGACCTTTTTTGTTGCAAAACCCTCCCCCTACACGGTGGTATTTTTTATTTTTCTCTACCTTCCTCCCAGCGCGAAATATTGAAAAATTTCGAAAAAAAAAGTCTTCTGATTTTTTTTTCAATTTGGAAAATCGATATAGTCTATATAGAAAGGACAAGGAGTAATAAATCATT